>JAFEMH010005411.1:0-163963 GCA_022495995.1 Adenophora triphylla var. japonica
TATAGAGGATTATATCCTGGGCTATCAATGAAGATGAAGCGTGAAGGGTCAGTAACTGCACTGTAGAAACTAATTTAAAGAGACTGGAAATGAAAGGTAGACCATCCTCGAAGCACACTCGCTGCCAGATCACTTAAAACCGCCGATCAGCCGGCAAGCATCCGCACCAGAAGACGTCAGACCATTCGGGAGGAATGTGCATTTGGGATGAAACTTCCGGCATTTTAAATCTACGAGGAGCTTAAGAGGCCCGAAAATGTACCTAGTTCGACGAAAGTCGCATCTTCCGATGCTTTCCTCTGATAAAGGCCACTTCGGAGAGAAACGACATTCAACTCATGTGTTTTATGACACGCAGGGATTTTCTTCCTCGCAGCCTTTACTCGCGTTCACGCCGAATGGGCTCACGCACCCCCGAGTCCTCCTATCGATGCTAAATAGAGGATTTGCCGCTACACTACGACCCATTACTGCGAGATGAAGGAAAAGATCCAGCGTGTCTCCAAGAAAGACATTACCCTCTGACACGTACTGCATCCTCACAGACCAGCACAATGTGCTCTACTCACTGCTTTCTGAAATATGAGAGTGATGAACAATAATGCAAGAGTAACTGAATGAACAAGGATTACTTCAATTAAAAGCATACGTTATGGATGAGCTTATTGAAGCATCTTGAAAAAGACCCATAATGAGCGCATATGATAGCTTTTCGAAAAAGAGTTCAGCACCGATCTACAATGAAAGACAAATCGTGGCATGCTTCTGACACAAAGTCCGCTTTCCAAGAAATCCCAGAGAGCTACCATGGATCACAGTAATGATTAGTCAATGCCCCAGACAGCAACATGTTTGCAAGCTATCCGATAGGCTGACAAAATCAGGACAAAGCTGACCACCGGTCTCAAAGAGCTCCTTCCTCCGGAGAGTCTTCTCTCAAAGAATACAGCCTCATGCCGTGCTCCAACAAGATTCCAGCTCTTGCCAAGAAGAGCTCGAACCAGTCACATCACAAGCTGGTCTTAGCTTCAAATGTTTGACTTCACGACATGCTTATGAATATCAACATCTTTCCGCAATGAAGAACAGAATTTCCGCCCTCTTAACTTAAGTAAATCACACCCCTTTATGATTTGACGATATTCTGATCACAAACTAGCTTATCTTATTCAAGAATGAGAACTCATCGCGAGCTTTTGCTCTTACTTGAACGGAAAACCTTAAAAGAAGAAGATTTTTCAGGTGGGCAGGACCCACCAGGAGGGTGTTGATCCTAAAAGACAGACGACCTTCCCATTCCGTTATGGTCAAGCATAAGGATATGGTCAGCAGAGTCAATAATAGAAGAGCATGTAATCCTCTCAGCACTGCATGCTAAGCCGCAGCGTAAACCGAGAAAATCAAGCCGAGTGGTCTCTACAGTCAAAGAAGAGATTGAGAAGCTACGCGGTAGGATTCACGTAGTCATCGAATACCCGACATTAGTCAGACAACATTGACCATAACCAAGGCCGATGGAAAGGTGCGCTTTGCCGTGTAGATTTCCAGGATCCAACAAGGCCAGCCCCAAAGACGATTACCCCTTGCCAAACATAGACATCCCGGTGGAATCCATCAAGCAACTACGCAGTCAAATCCTTCGTTGACGGCTTTGCAGGCTACAACCAGATCAAGATGGCCAAAGAAGACCAGGAAAAGACAGCCTTCACCACACCGTGGGGAACTTACTACTATACCGTGATGCCATTTGGGCTTAAGAACGCCGGGGCTACTTACCAAAGGGCATCGACCGCACTTTTTCACGACATGATCCACAAGGAGATTGAGGTCTACGTCGACGACATGATAATCCACTCCAAAGGCGAGAATGGACAACACTTTGTTGACCTGCGAAAGTTCTTCGAGAGGCTGAGACAACATTCCATGAGACTAAACCCTGCCAAATGCACCTTCGGAGTGACAAGGGGAAAAGTGCTTGGGTATATGGTCACGGAGCGAGGTATTGAAGTCGACCCCCGAAAGATCAAAGCCATTATGGACATGAGGCCACCTCGAACCCAGCATGATGAGTTGGCTCTGCTCGATGAAAGAAGGCTCAAAGCCATGGAGCACACCCGAGCCTACCAGAGGCGAATGGCCAGAGAATTTGACAAGAAGGTCAAGGCGAGGGACATCAAGGAGGGTGACTTAGTGTTGATAGTGAAGCCCCCTACCAGAGACAACCCCCTGGAAAAATGGGAACCCGTTTGGATCGGCCCGTATGTGGTGCAGAAGATACTATCTGGAGGAGCAATGAAGCTTGTAGACCTGGATGGCAATCACTTTGTCCACCCAGTCAATGGTGATAAACTCCGAAGGTATTATGTCTGAAAATAAAAAAAAAAGAGAAAAAAAAAATCTTAGTGCAAAAAGAGTAATACCCAGCTAGGCTAAAAAACTCAAAAAGGGCGGTCTAGGCAAAAAACAGGGTTGCACCTAAAAAAAAATCTTAGTGCAAATAGAGTAATGCCCAGCTAGGCTGAAAAACCCAAAAAGGGTCGGTCTAGGCAAAAACAAAAATAGCCGTATTTAAAAAAAAAAAAAAAAAAAAAAAAAAAAGAAAAGGCCAAGAGAACAAAAATTCTGATAGATCACCAGAATGAACTACGAAGACCTGAGCCTCTTAGTCTTTCTTGTAAAAGTGCAACGTAGGCAGCCATATATGGTTCGGTCTAAACAATAAAAAAGGGCGATCAAGTTTTCATGAAATGCGTCCTAAACAATAAATAATAAAGGGCAATCAAGTTTTCATAAAACGAGTCCTAAGCAATCAATAAGACATCTGAAATTTCCATAAAATTGTGTCTTGATTAATTTTTAAGATAATATCTCTTGTTCATTACAAGTTAAAAACTTCTTGATGAGTTCAAGCACGGTCTACTCTTGACTCTGCTAACCTGCTACAAAGATCTAAAATACAATAAAATGCCTAATAAACTACTGTGTTTGCAAAATGGCAATAAGGGAATCCTAAGAAAAGATCTATCAGCTGTCATTCACTGAGTCTTCTTTGGTCTTCTTCCCTTTACCTCGACCCCGTCGAGTTTTCTTTTCTCTTCTTCTCTATGATGTCGGTCTTGTAAGTACCCAAATCTGGCTCATGCCTTCCGGTTATTTTTCCCGACAATTCCGGCAAGTTTTCCGGCAATTCCCCAGACTTTCCTAGAGTTCCGGAGCAATTCCGGAACTGTTCCGAACCTTCCAAGGGGTGAAGGGACTGCTTGGAGTGAAAGAAACACGTTTTTCTTTTATGCGAAACTCGCCTTCTAGAAGACTCCGCCACCTTGCATGTTTCTAGAAGGAATCGGATGAGGCTTGTTATGTCGTGCGACATAAACTCGCCAAGAAGACTTGAAGCTTGCCACCTTGCATGTTTCTAGAAGGAAAACGGTTATGGCTTGTTATGTCGTGCGACATACTAAGCCCATGCATGCAGCCTCTATAAATAGAGGCCTTCACCTCTCATTTTAGGGGAGCCTCCTTCACTCCTCTGCCCCCTGCAGAATACGCCCAGTAGCCTAGTCTCTCCTCACATATCCCCCAAAAAACACACTAATCCTCCCAAATCACCCACCATACAACCAATCCCACACATACTTCCCACACACATCAAGAACCAAAGCTTCTCATTGAACCAAGGCTTGATCTCAGTCCCCGGAGGTTGAGTTTGAAGGCTCCTATATCTAACTTGATATAGGAAGTCATGGTCTTCAAGGGTAACGATTTTCTACCCTTTTCCTTTCCCTATCTTCATTATACATGAGATCTATATGCTAAATGTGTTAATAATGATATATCCTGATTAAAGTTGCTTGCTTTAGTATCATATTGCCTAGATCCACATCTGATTGCATACCATTTCATGTGTTAATAATGAACACTCGAGATGAGTGTGGATCCCTCATATCCACACCCTCTTGAAGTGTTCACTATTGAAATACTTGCTCCCTGAGATCTATTTGTGAAGTAACTTGGCTATATTAATGCCTTGTTACCTTCAGAGATCTAGCAAATGTAAGGTCTCTGCAAAGTGGCTAAGTATGTCACGCGACATAGGCAACCTATGTCACGCGACATAGGCAACCTATGTCACGCGACAACTTTGGCCAGTTTGCAGAACCTTCATCTGTTCAGTTTGTAATCTGATTTTAACTCTTACCATGCTATAGTCTGATGTCAATCTGCACTTAAAGTAGCATATTTGCATACAAAGCAACATCATTTGCATCAAAGGGACATCTTTTTCATATAAAAATAACATCTTTATGCATAAAAGTAGCATCCTTTGCATTCAAATTAGCATCCTTTGCATTAAAATCTCTTTTTTATATTAAAAATGCATTCTTTGCATTAAAAATCATTTCTTCACATCAAAGTGGCATCATTTTAACATCTTTATGCATCATTTGCACTTAAAATGCTATTTTTCCAACATAAAAATGCATCCTTTGCACAAAAATCATTTCTTTACATAAAAAGCATCCTTTGCAAATCAAAAGCATCCTTTGCAACCCAAAATGTCATCTTTTCACTAAAAATGTCATTTTTACATGCATTTCCCCCATGTCCCCATTAGAAACCTTCGGAACGGACCGGTGAAAAGATCCTATCTTTACATCGTTTCTCCCATTAAAGGTGCCACAATCTCTTTAGAAAGGGATAAAACCTTGAACCTACATCTCCGATTATCACTTGAGACGAGCATGAAGCATCCATATAAGCTCAATCGTCTTAAGGTGTAGGATTGATGGGCTAAGGTCACTCCTTTCCTAAAAGAACCTCATTTTGGACTATAAAAGAGTCTTTCTCTTGATCACGCAAGTCCCAAGGTTAAAAAGCGATGATCACAAGTCCAAGATGAGGACGGGATCAAAATCCCGAATACATAAAATCCAAGAAATCCCGAGCGACAACCAATAAATGGTTTGTACGTCCGGAAGACAACTTGGGACATTTCCCCCCCTTTTTATTCAAACACATGCACACAAGAAAGCACGCAAGCAAGCACGATAAATGGAATCTTGGGAGACTTGCTACAGCAAGGCACCTTGGGTGAACGAGGATCCGTTCTTCCCAAGGGGTAACTTAACCTCCGAACCCATAAAAACCTTTTTTTCAAAGTTTTGAGGAAATCAAAATGGCATGGCGACTCCGTTTTTCAAATTAAACCAGATGTTTTCAAACTCGCGTGAATCCAAATTTGGGCACACATTCACAGGTCTCCCTCATCCCGATCTCCGGTATCCTCACTGGAGCCTCCATTAGACCGGTGTCAATAAGTGCCCTCTCAATACGAGCACGAGTCCGCACTTCCTCCCTCTGAGCCTCAGTCAAGGGTGTGACTTCAGAAAGCCTCTTATATCGAGCCTCCATATCCCTGATAAGGTCACCCGACTGGTTATGGCGACTCGCCTTAGCTTCGCCTCCTCGTAGTCCTACTCGAGCCGCGCCGCCCCCCAATAAAGCCTCCGACGCCTCTCCCAATATGACCCGAGTCGCTCCCATCTCCCTCTCGTACCAATCTAAGTAGGCCGTAGTCAAGATGGTACTCTTCCTGCTCTTGAGAATGGCCCTGGGTGGAAAAGCAGTATATGTCCAAGCCCTCGAGAAGAATGAGAAGCTGGCTGGATCTCTCATGTCTAAGGACACCACCTCCATGGTATGGATGTCCTCCCAATCGCCGAACGGCTCCTGTAAGGCCTCGAACTGCCTGGATACCAAGCAGGGTATGTAGAAGGATGACCAACAAAACCCTGGAACCCTCACCACATAGGACTTCTCGAAATGTCCTCCTGCCCGCAACCTCCAGCCGAGGTACCCACTCGCCGAATATCCGAAGTGGACAACCTAGCCATCATCGCCTCCGGGCCACCCCGGTCTCATGCTTAGGCAAACCCCTCCGGAAATCACCCAAGGGCACCGAGTCGGCAAAGCCCCGGGCAAAGCCCCCGAGCCTCTCCCGCAGCCTATAAAGTCAACACTAGCCGGACTTCCGTGATCTCATGAAATGGTCTCCTCTAGCCATCCTATCGATGCCGTGTGGTCTCACCCAAAACCAATGGGACAATGTCCTTCCTGCACCCGCAATCCCTAACCATGTCCAAGAGACCACCATGACAGATCCACACTGGACTCGTGAGTGAACAGAGACGAGAATATTCAGAGGATAAAGGCATCCATAGCCAACGCGGTCGTAGCCATATCCGGGGACCCAAATCTGCCGGGATATCGGAAAGGTCAATCCCGTCCTGAGCTATCATCATCCCCTCACCCTTTACCGTAGATATCGCGTAAAAGATGCCAACTTTGCCGCCACCGGCACATCTTCGATCGAGGAATCGATATAGCCTCAATTTCTGGACCCCAATCAAGGCTCGAAAGTCTTCATAGGCCGAGACAATCTCATTGTAAGAAAAGCGCAAACGTGTCTCCGGACATCCCAAAACTTTGCTGCTGCCCTCAAAAGGTCCCAATCGGGCGGGAGATCCTTCAAATGCCATAAAGATTTGATTTTGAAGGAAGTATCGAACAGCCCCTTGTGAGATTGAAAGTTATATCTCACCCAAAATTGATGATCGAGCAGAAAACGGTCTCTTTTCCCCTTTTGCAATCTAACGGGTATCTCCATTGCAAGATGATCAAAGTTGATGTCTTTAGGTCAAATATGTGCTCTGGGAACAGTTGGGACAAGTCTAGGTTGAAAATGAAATGAAATGGCCAAGCCTTGATTTTATTCTAAAAAGACCAAATCAGACCGGACGTAAGCCGCACGGCCTCTTTTGCTCCCAAGACCAGTCCGCACGGCTTCATTTGCCTGATGTGGAAAACAATCTGCAGCAACCAAAGTTGCTGCCCAAGAGGAGTTCTCACCCCACTTTCTCAATGAAACGTGTCCCAAAACATGTCCAAAGGCCATCCAAGCAGTTATATACCATCATAAATCATTTTGGCCCAGTTTCAGCCCCAATTCCAAGCAAAAAGAAGCCCCAAGGCTCAAGTAATATGGAAATTCATAAAGCATAAATTAGAAAAGTAAATTAAACAGTAGTACATTGTTTTCGCCCCATCGGCGCCCAAATAAAGCAAAAAATAAACAAGTTGTGCATAAAATTGTTCATTGTTTGTTTCCTCCCTAGATCAACCCTAAGGACCTCCTAGGCCTCGATCCCTCCCTCGTCGCTACTCTCGCCATAGAAGCTCGTCTCCCTCATCAAATCCTCGCTATCACTCACATCGAAAGCATGGACATTCACATGCTCATATTCGCCTAGCCGCTCCAGGATACGGCATTAGGTCCCCGTCCTCGAGGCAAGGCACCGGGAAGAGTACTCCGAGGTTGATGAGGTGGATGTTGTGCCCCGACGTGCCTCCTTTTTGCGCACGGGCTCGTACGCTCGGCTGCAGCTCTTTGAAGCGCAAGCCGCCTTCTTTAAGAGGGACTGCACACATCCTTCCAGCCCCGTTCGCCCGACTAAGCCGTCATAAGTGCGAGCCGGAACCCGAAAAAAAAAGAGAAGAAAATCTCGAAAAATCTCGTAACCGTAAAAGCAAAGAAATCAAAAGGGAAAAGACCCTAAAAGTGTACTCACTATGGCTGTCCTCTGGCAGAGTATACTGGGCTCCCTGCCTGTGGACGGTATCCCGAACCTCCTCGGCACCCATTGACCACATAAGAAAGATGAGCAGAGGCATCGGCGGGTCGCAGGCTCGGCCTCCCATACCCTCGAGTGACACCAGCCTTCACTAGCTTCGTGGCGCCCTCAACCGCCGCCTCCACAAAGGTAGCATACTGGTGGCCAAGTCAAAATACTCTCGCCCGCCACGCTCGCTCGATACCTCGCTATCTCATCCGCCGCGCCCCTCGGGCCGGCAGATCCGTGCCGGAGGATCGAGGGGAGTAATGGCATCCAATGGAGGGATATGGCTACGCCGCTCGGAAAAGCGGTCCCCGCATAAATGACATCACATGTCGCCTCTGGTCAACCATCGCCTCGTCTAGTCGCCTCCAAGGCATCTCCTAGCAAAATCTCTCGGGATACCTCCCCCAAGGGTAGAAGTCCACTCCATCATGCCCATCCTCTGATGACTCGGTCTAACCATCTTGTAGTCAAAGGTGATCCGGGTCTTCCTCGGTGAACATATCCCTAGCATCTCCTCCAAATGATCATAGCCGGAAAGATGGTAGAATCACTGTTGGTTCCACGGAAAGAACCCAATCACCTCGCAAAACCGCACTCCGCATGTTCAAAACATATAAGGGTCATTTTCTCTCATAAAAGTCTCAAAGACAGAAAGGGGAAGAGAAAGGAAAGAAGGTGAGAATACCTCAAGAGCAAAGGAGAAGCAATCCATCGAAGCAGCCTTATTTCGGCTATACATGTCCAGGGAAAAGTAAAGCTTCGCCAATCTGGCCTCGCCCCAAGAGACCGTCCCAATCCCATCCACATCCTCCAAGGAGTCAAGAAGGCAAACCAAAGCCAAAGTCCCATAATTTGCAAAGATGGTGACTGACAGCATCAACCACAGAAAAGCTCTCGCAAGCTGGTGGGCCGTCACCTCATTAGCAAAGAAATCCTCGCATGCGCTTCGATCGCCACTCGACGCCTCGTTCCATTCCCAAATTTCCTTAGGCTGAAGATCAAACCCAACCAAAGCTCTAAACTCCTCCACCGTGATATGGTCTCTCCAGGTCAAAGGCCTCCCGGTGAACTGTAAGCCAGTGATAGCAGTAAAATCTGTAGGCGTCACTGTCAGCTCCCCCTAGCTAAGGTGAAAGCTGTGGGTGGTGTCTCACCAGAACTCCGAAAGGGCCTGGATCAAGCCCTTGCTCTTCGAGGTCACATGAATGCCTCTGCCAATAGCCTCAATTAACAAATCAAGGCCGGTAACCCTTACTAGCTGCTTGGGGTTCACCCCATCCTTCTCAAAATCAGGCATCCTCTCCCATAGTCTCACTGCAATCTCGAAAGGTCCCCTAGACGTGTTCTCCTGTAGATAAGCACAGCAAAAGAAATGTGTCAGTCCTTCATCTCATTTCAAAATCATGCATACATTCAAAAGTGCACATATTTTCAAGAGAAAAGCATTCATAAATTTTTTTTTAGCATCCTATGCATAGAAAACGTGTCTTTCATCACTTGAAACACGTCATGTCAAGCACATTGCTCTCCTAAGCACAAAATTCTGATTTTCAAAATTATTTGCACATAAGCATTAATTTTTTCATAAAAAAAAATGGCATGCATGAATCCTTTTCATCGTCCAAAATCCCGTTTTCTCATCCATAATAAAAAATTGACCTAGTTCTAGCACATGCGAGGACTCCATCACATTTTAGACAATTATTTATTCTTAAAAAATGGGTCATTCTCATTATTTTTCAAATAAATTGCACATGCATGTTCGTTCATCTTCTTAACCTCATAGGTTAATCATCAAGACTTCAAAATCATCATCAAAAATCCTAGGAAAATTCGAGAAAATCTTAAAATTCGGGTCAAGCCCTAAGTCAGTCCAAATCAACAGAATCGAGCAAATTAAGAATGCTTACCCCAACTGATTGAGGATTCGTCGATTTGTGCTCCCTCTTGCCCGAATAAAGCTCCGATGGAGGCGTATTGAAGTCATACTTCCTCTCCGTTCGGACAAGCTCTCTCCTCCTCCTTCGAGCGGCCTCGGAGATGTTCCTCCTTGCTTGCCTTGGCATCGGATTCCCCTCCGGATCAATTCTAAATCAGTAGAAGCAAAGGGATGGAAAGATTTTTGAAAATTCTTCCTCTCTTCTCTCTCTCTTTCTCGGCAGCAGAGGGCGGCGATGATGCCCAATGCCCGTTCAAATCTGATTTTAAATAATCTGGAAAAATCAGACTTCTAGCTGTGCGGCCTCTTTTGCCCCCGTCTCATGCCGGGCGGCTTCTTTTGCCCTGAGCAGAAATTAAAGTTTTGCCCCTGGACTTTCCACTTGGGCATATAATTCCTGTTATCCTTTAACTAGGATAACGTCGTTTTCCAAAAGATATCCGTTATCTCCTAAGCAAATAGACTTTCCTCCCCAGTCGCCTCCGTTACTTCCGTTATAACGGAATGATGCTAGGTGACAACCTCCGAATTGTCGAAGTTCAAAACTTTAGCTACCTCAATCACAGATAGTGAAGTACGCTCAAGTTCTCCAAACTTTGGCTACCTCTATCACAGATTGAGAAGTACGCTCAAGTTCTCCAAACTTTAGCTACCTCTATCACAGATTGAGAAGTACGCTCAAGTTCTCCAAACTTTAGCTACCTCTATCACAGATTGAGAAGTACGCTCAAGTTCTCCAAACTTAAGCTACCTCTATCACAGATAGTGAAGTATGCTCAAGTTCTCCAAACTCTAGCTACCTCTATCACAGATTGAGAAGTACGCTCATGTTCTCCAAACTTTAGATACCTCTATCACAGATTGAGAAGTACGCTCAAGTTCTCCAAACTTTAGCTACCTCTATCACAGATTGAGAAGTACGCTCAAGTTCTCTAAGCTTAAGCTACCTCTATCACAGATTGAGAAGTACGCTCAAGTTCTCCAAACTTTAGCTACCTCTATCACAGATTGAGAAGTACGCTCAAGTTCTCCAAACTTTAGCTACCTATATCACAGATAGTGAAGTACGCTCAACTTCTCCAAGCTTAAGCTACCTCTATCACAGATTGAGAAGTACGCTCAAGTTCTCCAAACTTTAGCTACCTCTATCTTAGATTGAGAAGTACGCTCAAGTTCTCCAAACTTTAGCTACCTCTATCACAGATTGAGAAGTACGCTCAAGTTCTCCAAACTTTAGCTACCTCTATCACAGATAGTGAAGTACGCTCAAGTTCTCCAAACTCTAGCTACCTCTATCACAGATTGAGAAGTACGCTCAAGTTCTCCAAACTTTAGATATCTCTATCACAGATTGAGAAGTACGCTCAAGTTCTCCAAACTTTAGCTACCTCTATCACAGATAGTGAAGTACGCTCAAGTTCTCCAAACTTAAGCTACCTCTATCACAGATTGAGAAGTACGCTCAAGTTCTCAAAGCTTAAGCTACCTCTATCACAGATTGAGAAGTACGCTCAAGTTCTCCAAACTTTAGCTACCTCTATCATAGATTGAGAAGTACGCTCAAGTTCTCCAAACTTTAGCTACCTCTATCACAGATAGTGAAGTACGCTCAAGTTCTCCAATCTTAAGATACCTCTATCACAGATTGAGAAGTACGCTCAAGTTCTCCAAACTTTAGCTACCTCTATCACAGATTGAGAAGTACGCTCAAGTTCTCCAAACTTTAGCTACCTCTATCACAGATTGAGAAGTACGCTCAAGTTCTCCAAACTTTAGCTACCTCTATCTCCTCGATAGTGACGTAAGCTTTAGTCTAAATTAGGTGACAACCTCTATTAATTGTCAATCAGGTGACAACCTCCATTAATTGTCAAAACCTCAAGGATCATAGACATCGTTCCTAACTATCTAGTGATGCTTGAACTACGATCAAGGCTTGATTCCTCCGGGATACATAGGTAGCCTTTCATAAAGGTCCAGCCATCCGACCGCAGTGGTCACCCTCTTCCATCATCGCTCCTCGGTGCGAGGCCTTTCATAAAGGTCCAGCCATCAGACCACATTGGTCGCCCCTTGTCATTCATCACTCCTCAGTGGTGAAGTAGCCCCTCATAGAGGTCCAGATATCCGACCACATTGGTCACTTATTAGCATATCCCCAGTAGGATCAGTCACTTGACCTCCTAGGTCACTTCCCCTTCTATTTCCCCAGCAAGAGACCAGTTTCTCTCCGCCATTCCTCAGCGGATCTTTTTGAAATACGGCCTGGCTTGATTCCTCCGGGATACGTAGGTAGCCTACTTTAGGTTCAGCCAATTCGTCACATGTGACACCCCCTTTTCCCTAGTGGATTCCAAACTACGATTATGACTTGATTCCCACTCGGGATACGTAGGTAGCCTCCCAAAGGTTCAGCCACTCGACCACCTTGGTCACCTAATCTGTCTCGGCATTCGCCAGATCGGATCCTTTTCTATCGACAACCCCACTCGCCCTGCAAGTGACGTTGCCGAGGGGCTTCTGTAAGTACACAAATCTGGCTTATGCCTTCCGGTTAAGTTTCCCAGCAATTCCCCAAATTTTCCTAAAGTCCGGGAGCAATTCGGGAACTGTTCCGAACCTTTCGAGGGGTGAAGGGACTGCTTGGAATTTAAAAAGCACGTTTTCCTTAATATGAAAACCCTTCTAGAAGTGCCACCTTGCATGATTCTAGAAAGATGCTGAGTCACAGGGGATAATGCCCCACAGTTACATTAGGAGGGAACTCCTAGCCGCACGGCTTCATTAGCTCTATCCAGACTGCCTATAAATAGAGGCCTCCTCTACCCATTTTGACACACACAATTTTCAGCATAAAAACTCTCCCAAATATTACTACGAAAATCAGGAAGCTGAGAGTGCCAAGAAGCCACCTCCCTCCTCCTTGAAGCCTCCAAAAGTTGGTCCCTCCACTAGGCTAACTCCAAAGAAGAAGAGGTCACCACCATTGGTAACCTCTCACTCCCTTATCTTTCATTATACTTGCTTTATGTGATATACTTGCTCCTTGCATTTACATATTGCTATATATTGTTTGGGACTTGGCATATTTGTTGTTAAAGATCATATCTTTGAACATGTGCATCATTTTCCCTTCCCTTTGCATCCCTTGCATTAACATAGCATCCTTTGCTCATAAAAATGTGATCTTTGCATTAGAATAGCATCCTTTGCTCATAAAAATGTGATCTTTGCATATAAAAATCATTTCTTTACATTAAAGGTGCATCCTTTGAACCTAAAACCCATTTTCATGCATAAAGATGCATCCTTTGCATTAAAAGTCATCACTTTACCTTAAAGTAGCATCCTTTGCTTTCAAAAATGTAGTCTTTATGCATCCTTTGCATATAAAACACTATTTTTCCACATAAAAATGCATCATTTGCATTAAAAATCCTTTCTTTACATAAAAAGCATCCTTTGCAATCAAAGAGCATCCTTTGCACCCAAAAATGTCATCTTTTCATTAAAAATATCATTTTTATCATAAAACATGCATTCCCCTAGTCCCCATTGGTATCCTTTGGAACGGACCGGTGTAAAGATCCCATCTTTACATCGTTTCTTCCATTAAAGGTGCCACAATCTCTTTAGAAAGGGATAAACCTTGAACCCCATATCTCCAATTATCACTTGAGACGAGCATAGTAGTCCCTAGACAAGCTCAATCGTCTCAAGATGTAGGATTGATGGGCTAAGGACACTCCTTTCTAAAGAACCCCATTTTGGACTATAAAAGAGAGTCCTTCTCTCGATCACGCATGACCCAAGGTCAAAAGAGCAATGATCACAAGTCCAAGATGAGGACGATATCAAAGTCCCGAACACATAAAAATCCTAGGAATCCCGAGCGACAACCAACTAAATGGTTTGTACGTCCGGAAGACAACTTGGAACACCCCCCCCTTTCTTTTCAACACATGCACACAAGAAAGCACGCAAGCAAGCACGAAAAATGGAATCTAGGGAGACTTGCTACGGCAAAGCACGCAAGCAACCAAGTCATAGCCAAACCTCTATAAAACAACTTCCAAGCAGGGTGGGAAAGAGAAGAAGCTCTAAGATATTTTTTTGTGCAAGGCAGTCCCGTGAGCTCCGTAAAGAAAAAACAGCTAGCCCCATCAACATCCAACCAATCTCCCCTCGGCTGGTCAACCCCCAGGATTTCCCTCAACTCATCGTAGGACACTCTATAAACTACATCATCAACTTGAACCCGAATAGTATTGGCATTTGCCCCCTTTCCTACCTCCACGGTCAAAAGAAATTCAAGAGTATATCTCAAATAAGTGTCCGCTCTCTTCCCCAAGAAAGTACTCAACCCGGCTTGGTTCATTAACTCTGCAACTAAGGTTTCTAAACCCAAAGCTCTTAACACCGGTTCATGGAGGAAGGTGGTGACTTGAATTTTCCTACTCTCCAAATTCCGCCACCTTTTCTTTTGAGCGGAAGACAAATTGAGCAATCCCATAAATGGCAAGGAATCATTAGGGGGAAGGGGATCATTTGGGACCTCAGATTGGGTAGATATTCTACCTCTTTTGTTGCCACCCCCTCTACCATCTCTTCCCCTAGAAGTCATTTTTTTTTTAACACAATTCACAACTCCTCCACCACACAAAATTCACAAAAAATCAAGTCAAACAACCCACCACAACAACAACAAACACCTTCAAATTCCCAACCGAACCGCCAATCAACAAATTCAACAAATCCCAACAAATTAAAATGCAAGGGAAAAAATTGAAAATTTTACCTTACCAAAGCATCAAAGCAGTCCAAAAACCCTCCTTGTATCCTCCAAAATAGCTTCCAAGAACTTTTGACCCCAAAAATTCGAATTTAACTTTCTAGGGCTTGATGAAATTTCGAATTTGGGGTGGATTGAAGGCCAAAATTGAAGAAAGTGGGTCGGAATTAGGGAGATAGGGTGGATTAGGGCTTGGAATTCGAAGAAAAGAGGGAGATTTGGTGGAATTTTCGGTTTTGGGTAGAGAGAGAAAGCTTGGAGATTTAATGGTGGGTTAGGAGGTTGAAGAAGGAGATAGAAGGAGGGTGGGGCTCGGTTTTGGCTAGGGAAGGGTAGGAGAGGGGAGATTTTGGTTGTAAGAGAGGAAGAATGGTGGATTTAGATGGTGGGAATGGTGGAATTGGTGGGTGTTGTAGAGAGAGAGAGAAGGAAGGAGGGGGAAAAGGTACGACTGGGAAGAAGGGGAGGGGACGCTTAGGGCTTTTAAAATTTATTTTTTTTTTTTTTTTTATTTTTTTTTATTTTTTCACGCTTTGATCGCTCAGCCCCAAGGGACGAGTCGTCCCAAGGGGCACGAGTCGTCCACTTTTGCCCCCTCTCTGATTCATGCGTCCCCCCTTTGGGGAATACTTCCTTTTGTCTTGGGGACGAGTCGTCCCCTGGGCCAAACCCCCCCCCCTTTTTTTTTTTCAGAATAGCCCCAGGGGTTGATCCTTTCTCCTTGCTACTCCCTGCACAACACCACAAAAACAAATACCTTAAGTAGCACCGATTCAAATATGATAGAAAGTAAATACAACAACAATAAAAACTAAGAATGAATGATTAAATCCCGGGTTGCCTCCCGGTTAGCCGCCCTTCTTTAACGTCTTTAGCTAGACCAAACGCCGGGTAAGCCCCCGGCTAGCATCAAATTTTTAAGTCCTTGACAAGACTCAGAAACACGGTCTACTCATAATTAGGATTTTGGAGATAATGCACCTCCATATCCTCATTTATTCCCACGCCATCATGATACAATTTTAGGCGTTGACCATTTACTTTAAAAACCTAGTCTCCATAGAGACTACTAATCTCAACCGCACCATGCGGATATACCTCCCTCACAATAAAAGGTCCGGTCCACCGCGACCTTAGCTTTCCGGGAAACAACCGGAGACGGGAATCAAATAAAAGGACTTTTTGACCAACCTTAAAGTCCTTTCTATTGATCATTTTATCATGCCAAGCTTTTGCCCGCTCCTTATAGAGTTGGTTGTTCTCGTAGGCTTCTCTCCTAATCTCATCCAACTCACTTAATTGCAATTTTCTCTCCTCACCGGACCCATCTAGGTTCATATTAAATTTCTTAATGGCCCAAAATGCTCTATGTTCCAACTCCACCGGTAAATGGCATGGCTTCCCAAACACTAATCGATATGGGGACATACCGATAGGTGTCTTATAAGCCGTCCGATAGGCCCACAAAGCATCATCGAGTCTAAGACTCCAATCCTTCCTAGACGGATTCACGGTTTTCTCAAGAATGGACTTGATCTCCCGGTTGGACACCTCCGCTTGGCCATTAGTTTGGGGGTGATAGGCGGTTGAAATCTTATGAGTGATATGATATTTCTTAACCAAAGCTTCGACCGTCCTATTACAAAAATGGGTCCCCCTATCACTAATGATGGCCCTTGGCATACCAAACCTACTCACAATGTTGGTCTTAAGGAAATTGACCACTACCCGTGAATCATCGGTGCGTGGGGGGATTGCTTCAACCCACTTGGAAACATAGTCAACCGCCAACAAGATGTACAAGAAGCCAAAAGAATTTGGAAAAAGGACCCATAAAGTCGATTCCCCATACGTCAAAAATCTCACAATTTAAGACAAAATGTTGTGGCATCTCATCACGTCGACCAATGTTACCAACTCTTTGACACCTATCACAAGATTTGCAAAAATTATATGCATCATAGAACATGGTAGGCCAATAAAAACCACTCTCAAGCACTTTCCTCACCGTGTTTCTAGCACCGAAATGACCACCGCATGCATGCTCATGACAAAATCTAAGGATAGAATGAATCTCACTATCGGCTACACACTTACGGATCACTTGGTCCGCACAATGCCTCCACAAATAAGGCTCATCCCACACATAATATTTTGCCTCACTCCAGATTTTATCCTTCTTAGATTTATTAAGTCCTGGAGGGAACTTTTGTGACACAAGAAAATTGACCAAATCTGCATACCACGGTGCAGACGACTGAACCACCCAAAGAGACTCATCGGGAAACTCACCCCGAATTGAACAATAATTAGAGGGCTCATCCTCTTTAAGCACAAGACGACTCAAATGGTCGGCCACAAGATTCTCGGCCCCCTTCTTATCTTTCACCTCAATATCAAATTCACTCAATAAAAGGATCCACCTAATAAGTCTAGGTTTCGCCTCTTTCTTGGTCATAAGATACTTAAGAGCAGCATGGTCGGTGTAAACAATGACTTTGGTGCCTAAAAGATATGACCGAAACTTCTCAAGAGCAAACACAACCGCCAACAACTCCTTCTCGGTTGTGGTATAATTCCTTTGGGCATCATTGAGGGTCATAGAAGCATAATAAATGACATGGGATGCCCTCTCAACTTTTTTGACCCAAAACAGCCCCAACTGCATAATCACTAGCATCACACATGATCTCGAAGGGGCGAGACCAATCGGGTGCTTGAATTATGGGGGTGGTGGTCAACCTAGACTTCAACTCATCAAACGCTCCCTTACACCTCTCATCAAAATGAAAATCAACCTCTTTTTGTAATAAAGTGCATAGAGGAGAGGCGATTTTGAAAAATCCTTTATGAAGCGCCGGTAAAACCCCGCATGACCGAGGAATGACCGGACCTCACGCACATTTGTGGGATAGGGGAGGGAAGAAATGACATCAATTTTCGCCTTATCAACCTCTATGCCTTTCTTTGACACCACATGACCCAACACAATGCCTTGCTCAACCATAAAATGGCATTTTTCATAATTTAAAACCAAGTTTGTTTCAATGCAATGGTCCAAGACAAGAGCAAGGTGAGCAAGGCATTGGTCGAATGAGTCTCCATGAACAAAGGTGAAGTCGTCCATGAACACCTCCATGAAATTCTCAACAAAGTCGGAAAAGATGCTCATCATACACCTTTGAAAAGTCGCAGTGCATTACACAATCCGAACGGCATCCTCCGATATGCAAAGGTGCCAAAAGGGCAAGTAAACGTAGTTTTCTCTTGGTCCTCCGGGGCAATAGGTATTTGAAAATACCCGGAATAACCATCAAGGAAACAGTAAAATGCCCTTCCAGCTAACCTTTCAAGCATTTGATCAATAAAGGGGAGGGGAAAATGATCCTTACGTGTTACCTCATTAAGGCGCCGAAGGTCGATGCAAACTCGCCAACCCGTTTGCTCCCGGATTGGCACCAACTCTCCCTTATGATTTATGGAGACGGTGATCCCGCCTCGCTTTGGAACACACTGAGTGGGACTCACCCACTTACTGTCGGATATGGGGTAAATGATCCCCATCTGTATTAACTTCAGCACCTCCTTTTTTACCACCTCCATCATTGGTGGATTCATCCTCCTTTGCGGTTGCTTAACCGGCTTTGCATCATCTTCCAGAACAATCTTGTGAGTACACAAAGATGGACTTATGCCCTTAAGATCGGCAATAGTCCACCCAATCGCCTCCTTCCTTGCCCGAACCACCTCTACTAATTTCTCTTCCCGCACCTCATTCGGCTTGCTTGAGATTACCACCGGCAACGTATCATTCTCTCCCAAGTAAACATACTTCAACCCTCCTAGGGTCTTCAACTCGAGCTCATGTGCCTTTTCAATAGACGGCACGGGTTTCCCAGCGGAATTTCTAACCGCACCTTCACATACCCCGAGTATCACCTGTTAAGCTCATTACATCGCTTCCTTCAAACTCGTCGAAATTTCAAAATCCAACTCCGCCAACCCCAAGGCATTCTCTAAAACCGCCTTCAAATCATCATTGGTGCCGCTCACCTCAAAATATCCTCTACCACAGCTCGATTACATCCATGAAACATAAAGAGTGGACGTCCTTTGGGTATTTCATGGAGTCAAAGATGTTGAACTCCATGACCTGCCCATCGAACTCCATAGACAACGAACCATTGGCCACATCCAACTTGGTTCTAGCTGTAGACATGAAAGGCCTTCCAAGAAGAATGGGGGCCTTAGGATCAGAATCCATATCCAACACGTAAAAGTCAGCCGGAAAAATCATCTTACCAACCCGGACGAGAACATCCTCTACTAACCCCTTCGGATAAGCGTTGGATCGGTCAGCCAGCTGTATAATTACCCGGGTGTCTTGCAATGGCCCCAATTTTAGGTTCTCAAACAATGTGTAAGGCATCACATTGATTGAAGCCCCCAAATCGAGCATTGCCTTGTGCTCCGATGAATCCCCTAGAGAAATAGGGATCACAAACATTCCCGGATCATTGCACTTCTTAGGCAACTTCCTTTGATAAACGGCAGAAACATGCTCATAAACCTTTGCCTTTTCTCGACTCCTCAACATCTCGGTCTCTCTTAGTGGTACACAGCCTCCTTCGTAAACTTGGCATACCTCGGGACACCGAAGAAGGTCCAGAACGGAATGTTCACCTCAAGCCTCTTGAAAGTATCAAAAATTGCCTTGTCGGGCTCAGTTTCCTTGACTCTCTCAAGGCTTGAGGAAACGGCACATCTCGGCTCTACTACTTGGCACCGACTCGGATGCGGTATCTTTCTCTTCCACGACTTTTCCGTCGGCACAGCCTTTCTCAACCTCTAACTCCGGTTCCTCGTTGATCACCGTATCTATCAACTCCCTACCACTCCTCGGTGTTACAAAGACTCACATTTTTCCAGGTCGATTCGGATTCGGTTACGTCCTTGATGGCAACTTTCCCGACTCGAGCCTCCAATCTACCAACAAAGATTCGCACCGCCCCATCCTGTCTCTCCGACCACTAAGACTCGTATCGGCCCTCCCGTCGATACCGTTGAAGATTTTCGATACTGTATCGCTCCTCTGCGATACCGCGTGCACCACTGGATAATGTGCTCATACTCGAGCAAGAGTACGGAACATATCTTTCGTGGACTGCCCTGCGGTGACCGCTGCGGCCAACTCGTTGTTGCCGTGGCCGAAACCGTTGCCGCGCGAAACCGCGTGGCCGCATAGGCGGCCTAAACCGCACCGACCGCCGAACCGGCGTAAAACCCCGCGGATTACCAAACCGACATCGAATTGCGGCCGCTTGTGCCCCATTCGAATTAGACCAACCGAACCTGTGGTGATTCTTCCAGCTCGAGTTGTAAGTATTCTCGTCTCTCGGCCTCCGAAACCCACCGCATTCACATCTTCATACTCACCCGTTTGTAAAGTCGGACACGAATCCGTCTGATGAGTCACATCGTAACAAATACCACATTGCTTCGGCGGCTGTCCTAGCATCATTGCTTTCATCATACTTTTGATGTCCTCGACATCGCTTTAAGTTGATCCGCCACCCCACTACCGGACCCACCGCATTAACCTCGCCCGACACTTGACCTCAAACCATGTGTCCGGTACTCTTCGCTAGCTCCTCCAATAATTTCGAGCTTCCGCAGCAGTCTTATTCAGTATGCTACCCCCACATGAAGAGTCAACCATTCGCTTGTCCTGATCGCAAGCCCTCCGTGGAAATACATAATCGGTTGATCAAAGATCATACCCGTGGTAGGGACAACTCCGAGTGAGTGTATGAAATTCGTTGAAGTAATCGTAGAATGATTCATCCCCTTCGCTCCATATTGCTTATGTCCCTTTTCATCACATTGATTTGATTCACCGGGAAGAACTCATCCAAGAAAGCCTCCTTTAACATCTCGCAGTGGTAATGCCGTTCGGGGGCCAGGTGGTAGTACCATACATTGGCCCTGTCCTTCAATGTGAATGAGAAAGCCTGAGCGT
Organism: Adenophora triphylla var. japonica; assembly: GCA_022495995.1. Taxonomy (NCBI): domain Eukaryota; kingdom Viridiplantae; phylum Streptophyta; class Magnoliopsida; order Asterales; family Campanulaceae; genus Adenophora; species Adenophora triphylla. The sequence goes on from JAFEMH010005411.1 coordinate 20,430, forward strand.
AAGCCGCTCAATTGGGAGATCCGAAGGCTTCATACCGTTGCATACTTGCACAAATTGGGAAACATGCCTGATTCGGGTTTTCACCGGTAGCCCACTGAAGCTAGGCAATTGATTTAGAAGCCCTTTCAACTCAAATGTGACTCCACTGCAATGCAGAAAAGTAATCGCACTGCTGTTGCTCAGATCCGGTTTGGAGCAGTTTTCTCTCTAAGTATGCCTTGTTCTATCCCCCATCTCTCGTCTCCCAACTATTATAGTTCAACCTCCTGTTTGCTTTACGTCCTTTCCCGAAAGAACGTTCAATTTCGTATCAAGAGGCACAAGTAAATCGTTAGTAGAACGGGTGTGAACCATGCACGGTTACACACCACAAGAGAGCAGGTATATCACTTAGCGTATAACACAAATACTAAAATAAAAATAAATAAAAAGAAAAAGAAATAGATTAAGAACAGAATATGATCGTAAACAATTACACCGTTCCCCGGCAACGGCGCCAAAATTTGGTAGGTAAATCGCACACCTACTAAATTACTACAAGGACTCCAAATAATGTAGATAGTGAAAGTCCAGGATCGAACTCGGAGAACAAGATTGTACACGATCAAGTTACGCACACAAATGGGGGGTTTTTGTTTGTTGAATAATTATAATCCTACGACGGGAATTAAAATCTAAGTTATGAATAATAATGTAAACGAACACTTTGGATATGCAAAATTATCCCCGTCTATCAATCAATATCACCTGAATGATTCTTTCTTTCTTCTCCCTAATTACTTGATCACAAGATGTAAAATCTTTATCTCTTCTTTGTTAATAATTACTAGCGGCGACACGCTCAACTAATAATCCTAATCAATACCAAAACCTAGCCGACACGGTCAAGATTCAAAGTATTAATCGATGAAAGATTTAAGAGATTAAGATCAAGAAATTAACCTATTATTATTTCAAATAGAATCAAAGCCAATTTTACTTTAATTACAATCCAAGATGAAACATTCAAGAATTGCAAGGATGCTACAATGATAACCCTAGTCCGACACGATAAGAGGGAAATCTAGCAATAATCAATTCAAAGGATTAAGGGATTGATCAATTTCTCAAAACCCTAGAAATTGATTTTGAATTAAGAACAAGTAAAATTGCAATTAGGGAAGAATAATCAAAAGAAATCAAACCTCAATTGAAAGTCAAGATGGTTCAAAGATTACAAATCCAAAGCAAGAGAACTTAGCCTTCCATGGAGATTCAAAGCTTGAATATTCTTTTGAAAAGCTAATGAAAGATAAGATAACCTAAAATACTGATAGGAATTAGTATTTATACTTCCTCCCTAAACCCAAGCTAAAAAGGAAAAGAAAATAAATTAAAAATAAAGAAAATTGCAAAAATTACGTCATTCCAGCGATCAGGGCACGACTCGTCCCTAGGGTCACGAGTCGTCCCTTGGTCTTCCTTCAATGGGGACGAGTCGTGATGTGGGGACGACTCGTCCCGATCTGCAGCCCTCTTCGAACACAGCGTCCCCCTTTGGGGAATAGTTGGGCCAAAGGGGGACGACTCGTCCCCTGAACCAAAATCCCTGATTTCTTCACATTTTCTCTTCAGTCCTTGGCTCGCTTCCGAACCACCTTGGCTTGACTTCCATGGAGTAACTTTGATGAACTTTGAGCAACACTTGAGGACCAAAAACACTTACATCCAAAGACTATCTAAGAATTCTCTCAATTTACATCTTTTATCTCAAAATCCTCACAATACATAATATCACTCAAAAGACATCAAACCAAACAAATTACATGGAAATAACACAAAATAATACCGGAAAACATAGGAATTACATAGAACAAATCCGTGTTATCACAAACCCCTTTAAAATCATGTTTTCCTTCTTGAGAAGTTGCTGTCCAGTAGCAATTTTCTAAGACCCCAGTCCATGGTCTAATTTTTTGGACACAGATAAACTTGGAATTTGGTGTTTACTACAAAAAACTTTTTGTAGCCAACATCTATATCTTTCTAGACATATTTTTACTTTATTTTTGGCGTGAGTAAAACTCCATTTTTCAAATTTTCCTTTAAAGGTCAGTTCATCAGTCTCTGGAAATCCAGATTTCACATCTGAGATTTCCAGAAGGTTTTGGTCCACCAAATCATCTTCAAAATGGGAAGTTCTTTTACACAAACCTTATTTAAGGTGTTTTGAACATTTTTCATTCTTGTACTTTTCCAAGATTCTGGAGTTTTCAAGCCCTAAAGTCCATTTCAAAATCAAGTGTCCACTGCCTTTTTCATTCTGGCAGAAATGGTTTTCAACTTCCAAAAATCTTTTGAGTACCAAATCTCAACCCAAAAATCACACCAAAAATCATGGGATCTGTCCAAAGTCTAATAAAGAATTCTAAATTTTTACTTTCCTCAGTTTCAACTTATTTTGGCCAAAGTAACACACACACACACACACACACACACAAATAAATGGTTTTTAGCTTGGAATACTCGTTTTACGAGGCATTCCGGGCGCACACTAACGTCCTTCCCGGCGTGTAACGTGACCTCCGAACCCAAATCTCTAATCTCGGGTATTTTTCAAAGTTTTGGCCCTTAAAACAAAAATGGCGTGGCGACTCCGTTTGATTTCAAAAATCGGGTACATCACAGTGGCGACTCCGCTGGGGAAGAATAAGCTTTTTCTAAAAAAAATGATATTTGGTATATTGGTGGAAACCATTAAACTTCCCGTTATCGCCTCCTAACACGAGTCGGGGATAAATTGTGGTTTAACAATCCCACGTACCGGTATTATTGTTTTAAAAAAAAAAAGAAAAGCTTTTGAGGGTCAAGCTTCCGTCCCGGCATTAAAAATCATTTGTTGTGTGTGTTGATTTTTGCACATTTTCGTGTTTGTTTTGGCCGCCTCGGAAAAAGTTAAAATTTTGACTGTCGAAATCATGTCCCTAACTGTTGGAATTTTTGTGCTTATGTGCTTATGTGTGCATTTACTTTCAAAAAAAAGATTTCAAAAAAAAAAAGAATTTCAAAAAAAAAAGAATTTCAAAAAAAAAAAGAATTTCATAAAAAAAAAAGAATTTCAAAAAAAAAAGAATTTCAAAAAAAAAAGAATTTCCAAAAAAAAAAAGAAGAAAAATTTTCAAAAAAAAAATCATGCATCATACTTTTTAAGACACATGAAAAATTTCTATTTTACTCAGAAAAAGAAAGATAGACTGCTTGCACACTACGCGCACGTTGACCGTACACTGCACACTACGTCCATAACCCGGAGAAATCCTTGTCGCGGCCCGTTTGGTCTTATTACGCCTCTCGGTGCAAGCACAGGACTACCCAAACATCCCATGGAGCCTCGTGTCGACCATTTACTTGTCCGTGACACACTTTGTCCGAGACCCGGTTGGTTTTTAGTCCGGTCTGTGTCATGCCCTGTCTGTGTATAGACCTTTCCTTTCAAGCCTTTGTCGGCACACCGACTCAATATCTTTCGGGGACCCTAATCAGTCGAAGTTCTGCCGGTTTTCCGCCGCAGACTTTGACCAAGATATTGACCGGCGCCTTGACTTCGCCCGATCGGCACAAATTATACACCGACTCCCAAAGATTGACACCGAGTCATCAAGGATTAATGATTATTCCATGCCTAATTACGGCCTAATTGATGACAAATCAAGATCAATCGTGGACATTTATCATCCAAATCATGCCGACTTTTTGTCGAGCCCTCGGACATGATCTTGACTTTGACGTCGGCCTTGTCCGTAATTTACATCGAATGCTCGTTAAGACTCGATTACCCGCCGACTTTTAGGATCGTTTTTCTTTCGGTCGGTGGGACCCGCTTGCCCTATAGGACCCTCGCCCTGGCCGCCCACCCTGGGAGGTCGAAATACGGTGGGAATACGAGGGGCTTATAGACGTAGTGACGGGGCCCACCGATCCAGATCCGAGTAGTTTGCGAAAAAGAAGAGCAATCTTTTCCAACCGATTAGGTTAATAAAACATGTTTTAAGTAAACAAGAGCAAATAACTGCATGTTGCATGAGCCCAAAGCCCAAACACCTACCCACCTTCAATTCCCAAACATCTGAACCCTCGTGTCTTTCCCCCCGCAGCTTCGCACAAAGCTTGGTTTCGGGCACTGGGTCACCGTTTGATCAGTTGGGAAGAGTCAAGCGCATCGTCGCCTTCACCGTTTGTTCCGACTCCGGTTTCGTAATGTCTGCATCACCGGTAACGATGGGGACAACGTCACTCCGCCTCTTGGGACTCCTCAAACAGAACCGCAATGGAATCGCTAGCCGAACAGATGAGAGTGCGACAGAAGCCTGGTGAGCCGGCCTTATGGAGGCTATCAAAAGCCATGGATTGGCCGCCAGCCTCAATCCTGATGGCACCTTCACTGTGGAAGAAGAGGAAGACCTCAATCCCGCTCTTGGTCAACCCAACTACTCCAGGATGCCACCACCGGCCTCCCACGGTACTACCACCAGAGCCCATGCTCCTCGATCTCTGGGTCAGCCAGCTCCCCAACCGGCACCACCGGATCCACGCAGCCTGACGGACGAGCGCCCGTAATGCCTCAGTGGGGACAAAGTCGCACGAAATGCCTTCCCATGGTTGGGGATACCCCGGAATGCCACATGAAATTGGGCTCCCGCCTCAGCTTGGGACCAATCAATCCGGACTTTCGCAGCAACGGTTTGGAATGCCACCACAGTTTGGTTCGGGGCAACAGTCAGGAGCCCTTCCTCAGAATGATGCTAGCTCAGCTGCTCCTCACACAGCTTTCACAAATCTATGTATCACTCAGGGTTCGATGGGTTACCAAACCTCCATCCCGGTTTCATCAGAATCACCAGGACCGCAGTATCCCCCTGGTTACACACCCTCGCCACAAGCAGCCATGCAATTCAACAACCAGGGACAGCAGCCCGCACTCAAGCCTACTTACGGGCCTCACCCTGGAAATCCGAGCTATCCAGCTACCTCAGATCTGCCTCCATCTTCTCTCGCCGATTGGAAGCCAACAAAGAAGTCGCCGGGTTCTATCCCTTTGCCCAAGCTCCTACCTATACTCCCTGGGTAATTTGGGCCAAGGACGGGTTTTCACCTATGCTTCGGGATATGGTATCCCTTCCACCAATGCACCACCAACAGCCTAGTCCTCTTCCTAGCTCAAATATCGGCTCGAGCATTCCCGCTCCACCTTTGGATCCCCAATTGGCTTGGTTTATGGAGCAACACAAGGAAATGAAAGCGCAGATCACTGAATTGACCGTCAAAAAGAACACCGCTCTTCGGCCTACGCATCCCGACTCGATTGTACCCCTGCCTCACAAGTTCGTAATGCCCAATCTCGAATCCTTTGATGGAAGTACGTGCCCTAAAACTCACTTGGACACCTATACTTTGGCAATGAAAGCCAAGGGATGCACAAACCAGAATTGGGCCGACTACTTCAGCCTCTCTTTGAAGTCGTGGGCTTTGAAATGGTTTTTCCGATTGCAAACTGGGTTAGGGCTACTTGGGAACAGATTACCGGTATTTCACGAGATAAGTATAAAGCCAACTTGGAATGGGAAACAAACAGAGTTGACCTGCGACAACGATGCGGCGCCTTGATGAGAATATTGGGGATTTCTATAAAAGGTGGAACACGAAGCTTAGTGAAATAGCCATTCCTCCCTCTCGACGAGGAGCGCTTAGACATCTTTCGGTCATGCTTGAAGCCGCATTTGAGAGCTTCCCTCGGCCACTTCCCCTACGCCGACTTACGTGCAATGGTTAATTCCGGGCTAAGTTCGAAAAGGCTTACAATCGCGGCAAGTTGTTGCACTCGCACATATACCGGGTTTCTTCCACCTCCAACACGGCTCCCGCCCAATCAAAAGGTAAAGAAGTGATTAGCTATGCGGGACAGATCAGAACAATGCCACTTCCTTTGTTCCCAAGAAACCTGATGCATCCAGATCCCGGCTCCAAGACTTGAGAAACTTTGGGATGCCTTTGAGTGATATCTTCAGAGGTTTGGTGAGAGAAGGTTTGCTCCGGCCCTTGGAAAATTATCACTTAGAAACCCCAATGCTCCTTTGGATACCTCCAAGCATTGTGCCTTTCATCGCACTCACGGGCACTTGACAGATGATTGCGTCCCCCTGAAAAAGGCAATCCAAAATTTGATTGAACAAGGGAGGTTAGAGGTTCCTGAAGGGCCTAATATCATCAATAACCCGCTCCCCAGAAATAACAACATGAATGTCAACATGATCGAGTTTGGTGGTTCAAGACTTGGGAACATAATGGAATTTGACTCACCCCTTTGCGAGGTCAATGAACCAGTCATCACAGGCAAGGAAAATGGTTGGATTGAGCAAGAAACTGACAAAGAAGTCCGGATGGGAAGACCTGCGATAGCTCCCGTCTCCAGCATCGAAGAATGGATACATGGTCCAGCATCAAAGAGCGGCTAGGCTAGGGGCTACCTATCTCTAAAATAGTCTTTTAGTCAACCTTCGTAGGTTCTAGTATTTTTCTTTCACCTACGTCCATCTTGGACACTTGTCGGTTTTGTCCACCTCGAATGTTGTGGAAAGATAGCTTAACTATCATTTAAAATTTATATATATATAAGTCTTTCTTCTTTTCTTGCTAGACTCGAGACATCACTTGCACACCCACGTTACGCTTAATTGAAATGGTTTTATCCTAGATGATCACTTGTGCTGCTCAACCACTAATTCTTTGAAATGATTAATATTTAAATTAATTGGAGTGAGAAAATCAATTGATATCCCTCTCAAATTGGGGCTTACCAACTCCCCATCTTGTATATCATATGCTCACATCCCTTTCATCAGCCTCATCATCTCGTTGTTCGATGAATTTGCATGGATCTTTTCTCATTTAAAGCTTAAGCAAGCAATGAAGACTTAATCTCAGGTCATCCGGTAGGGATTGCGGTTGAAGCCTTTCACCCATAGGAAAGCCATTACCTCACCCTCACTAAACACTACCCCTTCATTTCAAGATAGGCATGTTTTGAAACCCTGTTTAGCCATCACCTTTGCTCCTTATTGAGAGAAGTCCATGCAACGCCAAAGAAGTTAGCGTCGAGAGTCGGCGATGCATAAAATGTTCAAGTTGTGAAGGAAGGAAAGATAATTCTCAACTCCTCAAAGAGGCCTTCCGAATTCTCAAAAGAATGATTTTAAAATCCTCACAATCTCGGATATAATTCCAAGCTCCTCAGGAAGCCTTCCAAAAAAAAAAAAAAAAAGGGGCTCTCCAATGATCAAAAAGGAGCCCGAATTCTCGCAAGTTCACAAAAGTTCTCGATAGCTTGGACTTCCTCTTATCATTACCTTAAACCAATCCCAAGCCATCCTCTTAATTTCGGAGGATACTCCCATCACCACTACCCTCGCCTTTGGCCAAGGTCAAAATTTGACCTCTCATCCTTAGGGGCAATCAATCTTCCCTGCCATAGATTTTCCAAACACATCCCTGCAAGCCAACCTCTCATCATTAGAGGTTCAGTCAGCAAAAGGCCCAGCCAACCTCTCATCTTAAGAGGTCATGATTTTCCAAATCACCCGATGGCCGATCGAAGCCCGGAAACCCAGCTGCAATTCCTATCGGATAGCAATTTCATCGTAATCAAATTAATATTTCATTGCTTGCTTAAATTGGAATCTAATCCATTTTGGTTCAAAATTACCAATCAAAGATTGTGCAAATTCAAATTTGATTCATGTGAGCATAATTCATTTCTACTCCACAAACACTTGCCGTGGATGTCCCACTGGGGCTTCGCATCCGTGTCTTTCATGGAAACTCTAAGGGAATATGTTATTCGAATCTCCAATCCTCAAATTCCCAAAAGAACCTCAAAGTCTTGAATTTTCACACTCATTCTCTCTTCATTCGGGATAAGCCCGAACTACGGCGACCTGAGCTCTTCATAATGGAGGGAACGTAGGCAACCAGAAATGGTCCGGTCGAAATCACAAACAAATTTCAAAAAAAAAATCCGTTCTCATCAAGGATTGTCCCTATACACTTTCCGCCCTTCCGAGCTTGATTCTCGATATCAGTTGGTTTTCTCCTTGTGATTAATCAAAATATTTGTTCATATCAGATTTAGGAGTTGAATAACCCGAACATTAACAAAAGGTCTTCAGCAGCTTTGTGATCATCACGAATAAGACAAGTTTTCAAGTGTCTCGACAAGTCTTCTCTTTCTACATTATAGGAAGGTAGAGCCAAACACTGTTTTTCTGTCAGCAGGGGCTTCCATACACGTTTCCACACCTTATTATGTTTATACTCTCTCAAAAGAGTCAAACCAAAAAGCGAGAGTGTCATACACAAATTCGGGAGAAATTCCCACCTTTCAAAAGATATGCCCCTGCACGTAAATATTTCTGAGTCCTGTCCAGTAACTGGTTGACTAAGGTCTGAAAAGATGGGTGCCTCCTCTGTTAGACTACTCTGAATTTCTTCACGCTGGGGCTTTGCTAAGCGGTTCTCCCAGGTTTTCATGTATCAGCTCTTCAAGCTGGGGCTTATATAGCCATCTTTGGGTCCACATTAGGTTCTTCACTACGAGATAAATTCGATCTTCATCAGATTATTCTCAGGATCGCTTTGCATTACCAATCAGATTGGGACTCGGCTAATTATGTCAGAATCACAACGGGGTTATAAGATTAGGGCCTCGCCAAGTCACTGCTTCGAAATCTGGACTTTGCCAAGCTGGTCCTCTGGACCTGAATTTTATCAAGCTACAAGAAAGGTCTAGTCACATCAACAACTAGATTTTCCAGCTTCAGAACTTGGTACATAGTAGCTTCCCGTAGCGTCGGAATCTAAGATCTAGGTTTCACCCGGCATTAGCAATTTCATCAAATCATTCTCCGAACAAGGTTTCGGCCAAGTCACGGCTCACCCAAATGCAAGAAGTTTCACTCGTATCGACGTCGGCATCAGCTTCGAATGACCAAGATTGAGAGGAAAAATTCCAATTAAGACCCGGGATCCGAATCCAATCTCATCAAGATTGAGGTCCATGTGTTACTGTTAACAAAACCTCATCAACAACCACTGTTTAAATCACGATCGAGGGCTCTCACCTCCCCCACCTGCTCAAAATCTGTTTCAAATAGTCTCCAGACACATACATCCCAATGCATCCCCTCTCATCGCCATGCATCCCCACAAAAATCTCCCAAGGGCTCATGTAGCATGCACAAAACTTGAATCAATAGGAACAATCCTAAGTGATTGAAGATCATAAATTCCCTGCCAAAAGCTTAGGCTAAGTGCATCTTCGAAAGCAAGTAAATGCATCATCTCGCACACATATGCAGTGATACTCTCACAATCATTTTTGGCTCTATGCATGCATCTGTCATCATGAATTTCATATATGCATCTTCCTCTTCACTAACGAATGCAGGAATTCAAACGTGAAATCAAATCCCCCTTTTCGGCAAGGATGATCTTCACCAAAGACGACCTCCAATGTCCACAAATGGATGAAAATAGCCCCCAATAGATGACTCCGGCCATGTGCACCACTGGGTGGCCGAGACGCCAAGTTCTCAAATACAATTCGGTCAGAGACGCCAAGTTCTCAAAATACAAATCGGTCAGAGACGCCAAGTTCTCAAATACAAATCGGTCAGAGACGCCAAGTTCTCAAATACAGTTCGGTCAGAGACGCCAAGTTCTCAAATACAATTCGGTCAGAGACGCCAAGTTCTCAAATACAAATCGGTCAGGGACGCCAAGTTCTCAGATACAATTCGGTTACAGACACCAAGTTCTCAAATACAGTTCGGTCAGAGACGCCAAGTTCTCAAATACAATTCGGTCAGAGACGCCATGTTCTCAAATACAAATCGGTCAGAGACACCAAGTTCTCAAAAGCAAGAAGTCCCAATGTGAAGACAAACTCAACAACTTCTACAAGGTTGACAATCACCAGCAAGATGCAGACTCAACCAAACTCCTCCTTCAGGTCAAAATGCCTCCAAAGACAGAAAATCGTCAGCAGAAACCGTCCCACGAACGGCAACCCAACAACTCTTCATCAACATCAGCCGTAGCCTCAGTCCTTCCGGCAGCTACAGGTAAGCACAGCACAGGTATGAAAGCATATCTTAGTCAACTACTTTTCTAAAAGAACATTATCACCAAATCTTAGGGTGACTTCCCAAAAATAGTCAATTCTTAGGGAGACTTCCCAAAAATAGTCAAATCTTAGGGCGACTTTCCAAAAACAGTCAAACCTCGGGTGACTCCCAAATACCGTCAAACCATCAAAGACCATCCCCAGCAGTTTTCGAACTACGTCCAGGATTGATTCCCACTCGGGATACGTAGGCAGCCTACCATAGGTCCAGCCGCTCGACCAACACGGTCACCCTTTTCCCCGATAATCATCGTAAACTCTAATCTTCCCCTGCGAGAATGCCCTCAAATAGTCTCCTAAAACCTCGACTTAGGATCATACTTCTGAACTAGGTCCACATTTAGGTTCATACTCCTGAACTGAGTCCCCACTTAGGTTCATATTCCTGAACTGAAACCCCGACTTAGGATCATACTCCTGAACTAGGTCCCCATTTAGGTTCATACTCCTGAACTGAGTCCCCACTTAGGTTCATACTCCTGAGCTAAGCCCCCATTTAGGTTCATACTCCTGAACTGAGTCCTCATTTAGGTTCATACTCCTGAACTAAATTCTCATTTAGGTTCATACTTCTGAACTAAACCTCAGCTTAGGTTCATCCCCAACAAAAGGATACGAACATCGAAGGAAATCATTTCAAAACAAGTTGATACCTCCAGATCACCCTTTGTCAAGGCTCGAGGCACCTAAGACGCCATCATCAAGGTTCAAGGCACCTAAGACGCCATCATCAAGGTTCAAGGCACCTAAGACGCCATCACCAAGGTTCAAGGCACCTAAGACGCCATCATCAAGATTTGAGGCACCTAAGACGCCATCATCAAGGTTCGAGGCACCTAAGACGCCATCATCCAGGTTCGAGGCACCTAAAACGCCATCATTAAGGTTTGAAGCACCTAAAACGCTATCACACACGACATGAGGAAAGCGATAAATCGCAATCATCCCCTAATTCGACAAACCGAAACCACTACCAGGGCGACTTCCCAAAAATAGTCAAATCATAGGGTGACTTCCCAAAAATATTCAAGTCATAGGGCGACTTCCCAAAAATAGTCAAATCTTAGGGCGACTTCCCAAAAATAGTCAAGTCATAGGGCGACTTCCCAAAAATAGTCAAATCTTAGGGCGACTTCCCGAAAATAGTCAAATCTTAGGGTGACTTCCCCAAAATAGTCAAACCATAGGGTGACTTCCCAAAAATAGTCAGATCATAGGGTGACTTCCCCAAAATAGTCAAACCACAGGGTGACTCCCCAAAAATAGTCAGATCTCAGGGTGACTTCCCAAAAATAGTCAGATCTTAGGGTGACTTCCCAAAAATAGTCAAACCATAGGGCGACTTCCCAAAAATAGTCAAATCTTAGGGTCGACGACTGAAGATGGTCGAAAAACCCGAACTACGACTGGCTTGATTCCTCTTAAGGATACGTAGGTAGCCTATCGTTAGGTTCAGCCATCCGACCGAAAATGGTCATTCCTATCCCCTGCAGAGCGGATATACAATTCCAGCCACCCGACCAAAACGGTCACCCTCTCCTTCTTATCCCCAGCAGAGTTTTTCTCCAGCAACCGACTGCAGAACTCGCTCATCAGGTTCGAGGCACCTAAAACGCCATCATCTCCAGGGTCAAAGACCCGAACTACGATCGGCTTGATTCCTCTTAAGGATACGTAGGTAGCCTATTAAATAGGTTCAGCCACTCGATCACTTGATCATCCTGCCAAATATGGAGCCTTACTCTTATCGACGACCCCGCTTCCTTCGGAAGCGCCGTCGCCGAGGGGCTACTGTAAGTGCTCCAATTTGAGCTTGTTAGTATTTTCGTTAGAAAATTAACGAAAGTTTTAACATTCCTAACATTTCTAACATTTCCAACATTTCTAACCAACCAAGGGTAGATTAGGGATTGCCAAAAAAGGATAAACCAAAGAAAGAATCTCAAAAAGCAAAAGAAATTAGAAAAATCCGAATTAGGCAAGTTGAAAAACAAAAACTGCTGGAATTTTGAATAATATTCTTCCTGTTCAAAGCCTGGAGCAGCATTTAATGCACCAGGCACGTTTACGGAACCATCCGCGCGGATATGTTTGCATCTCACAGGGGCCTATAAATTGAACCCTCCTCTCTCAGTTTACACAACACAATTGGCTCATAGAAGCTGTATTCTGGCAAAAAATAGGGAGAAAACAGTGGGAATTCACTAGAATTGCCACCATTTTCTCTTCAATCAAACCCCACTCACTCAAAATACTTTCAAAACACTCTCATACATACTCTCATACATACACCAATCTAAGCTCAAATCACCCCTTAGTAGGAGGGTTAGAGAGAAAACATAGAGGACTAAAGTGTTATCTACTTGTTTTCTCTTTGACCAACTCTATCATCAAACCCTAAACACATTCAAGCCTTGAATCCACCCAAACACAAATCCAAACACCAAATCTTGATACTCCTCAAGTCAAACACCAAATCTTGATACTCCTCAAGTCAAATTCCAAGCCTAGGAAGATAGGGTGTCACCATTGGTAAAGCCCTCCTTCTCTAAACCCTAAAACTCCCTTTTAACTTCTTGTTCATCTTGTTCTCCTTACTTTGATTTACTTTATGTCTAATTTAACTTAAATCTTGACCTAAGATGGTCATCTTGAAGTTCATCTTCATGAATGACCATCTCAAATGGTCCACATTTTAAATCTCTAGTTGATTTTTCTCTTTAATTTCATCTATACAAAATTCCCCTTCCCAAGCAAATGAAATGCTTAAGTCCTAATATACCCAAGGATGGTTTGATATAGTAGATCACCACTAAAATGTCTAGTGACTACTAATCAAAACCTAGGGAAATGGGGACAAGCATGGATGCCAAACCCCCTTTAAAATCATGTTTTCCTTCTTGAGAAGTTGCTGTCCAGTAGCAATTTTCTAAGACCCAGTCCATGGTCTAATTTTTTGGACACATATAAACTTGTAATTTGGTGTTGAATACAAAAAACTTTTTGTAGACAACATCTAGAACTTTCCAGACATATTTTTACTTTATTTTTGGCGTGAGTAAAAATCCATTTTTCAAATTTTCCTTTAAAGGTCAGTTCATCAGTCTCTGGAAATCCAGATTTCACATCTGAGATTTCCAGAAGGTTTTGGTCCCCCAAATCATCTCCAAAATGGGAAGTTATTTTATAAAAACCTTATTTAAGGTGTTTTGAACATTTTTCATTCTCGGACTTTTCCAAGATTCTGGAGTTTTCAAGCCCTAAAGTCCATTTCAAAATCAAGTATCCACTGCCTTATTCATTCTGGCAGAAATGGTTTTCAACTTCCAAAAATCTTTTGAGTACCAAATCTCAACCTAAAAATCACACCAAAAATCAAGGGATCTGTCCAAAGTCTAATAAAGAATTCTCAATTTTTACTTTCCTCAGTTTCAACTTATTTTGGCCAAAGTAACACACACCACACACACACACAAACAAATGGTTTTTAGCTTGGAAGACTCGTTTTACGAGGCATTCCGGGTGCACACTAACGTCCTTCCCGGCGTGTAACGTGACCTCCGAACCCAAATCTCTAATCTCAGGCATTTTTCAAAGTTTTGGCCCTTAAAACAAAAATGGCATGGCGACTCCGTTTGATTTCAAAAATCGGGTACATCACACTTGTCAACAAATATCTTGTGTCCATTTCTATTCAATTCGATAATCACTGTACCTAGATTCATATCACTTTAGTCACTTTTCTTCTCATTAAAATACACTTGTTGAAATTTGACCAAAACAATTTGGCGCCGTCTGTGGGATACTTTGATTATTTGCGTAGAAATGGTTAATTCATCATCCGGCAGTCAAGCTGAGAAGAGTCGGTCACTTCCAGTTTCCGGCACACAAAGCAATCCTTCTTTGAATGCAGAAGCTATCAACCTGGAATTAATGACCAACATGGCCGATATGTTGAAGAAAGTAAATGACCGGTTGAATGCTCAGGAGCATACGAATACCATGATATTCAATGCCATTGATAGTCTGCGTAAAGGGAAGCAAGCTGAGACTCAAGTATCCACCCCGTTTTTACCTTTACTTCCTAGATCTTTGTTTGGTGCAGGTACAGGACCGAGCCATGTCGGAGATATCCCTATGTCCAACACCTTGCCAGCGGAGAGCACAATTGTGACATCCATTCCAATCGAGCAACCAAGATTCGGCCTACCAGCCTAGCCGGCTGCGCTATCATCTTGCTACACTTATGCTACGCCTCAATGGGGCAAACGGGAAGTTTCTTTAATACTTTTGATACTTTCGCACCTCAGTTAATAATGCTCCTCTTTTCGCGAGAGAACCAACTTGTTAAGGAAATGCAAACCATTAAGGAGTTGCTTCAAGCGTGCACTGGAGTCAACTTGCCGTATCATCAAGTCTCTCCAACTTGCTACAATGAGTCTCGTTTTGTGCCGGCAATAGCCGGTGTGGAGATCCCGAGGAAATTCTCGCCCCTCATATGAAGAAGTATGATGGGAGTACCGATCCACAGAGCATGTATTGTTGTATCGTGAATCAATGAATATCATAAGTAACCCCCCTATGTTTAAAGAAGCATGTTTTTGCAGGGGCTTTGGCTCAACCTTGTCAAAGACCGGCCTTAAAATGGCTAACGGGGCTCCTCTAAACTCTATTTCATCTTATGCTCAACTTGTCAATATGTTCATTAATCAATTTTCATGCAACAGGCATTCGACAAGTTGACCAGTTGATCTTTATAGAATTGTGCAAATGTACCTTAACGAAAATCTTAAAGAGTATTTGCACAGGTTCAACAAGGAGGCAGTGACTATACCCAACTTGGACGTGTCCACAGCAACGGAAGCATTCCGTATAGGCTTGAAGAAGAACTCATTGTTCTACAATGAGTTGGTGATGAATCCGGCAAAACAACTTGAGGAGATCAGAACCAGGGCCTTGCCTATCATCAGATTGGAGGAGGACAGCTTGGCAATGGGGAAATCAACTGGAAGGACTCCTACTCCTCTATTTGAGCCCTCTGACAGACGATCGGATTCCCATCACTATAAGTCCAACAGGGGCAAACCCCCTGTTAAATCTGAATCTTCTAGAATTCATGTTATAGATGATGATCAAGAGGAAGATGATAATGATTATCCAAAAATTTCTGAATACTGCTTTTCTGTGGATATTGCAGGAATCTTGTGCGCCATGGGAAATCTTGGAGATAAAGCAAGGTGGCCCAAGAAGAACGACCAGTCTACAACTTGGAAGGACAAGTCCAAGTGGTGCGCATTTCATGAGGATTTCGGGCATACTACCGAGAATTGTTTTGCCTTAAGGAAGGAAATCGCTCACTTATTGTCCAAGGGTCTTCTTAAGGATTTGCTGGGCAAGAAGAGGGTCAGAACTGAGTCTAAAGAGCCTGATTCAGGGGAGCAGTCCAGACCCGAGAAAGTTGCACCGCCTCCGGCTACCAAGGTGGTAAATGTCATTTCAGGTGGATCTCATATTTGTGGCACAACTTACTCTGCAGCCAAGCGTCATGCCAAGAGCTCTAAGGAGGATCAGTCAGAATTGCCTTCAAGGCGTCGTGACTTCACAGATGGTCATATCATTTCTTTTGAAGATGAAGATAAGGACAACACGTTGTACCCTCATCATGATGGTCTAGTTGTTCAGGTGCAGATTGCTAATTGTGTGGTCAAGCGGATTCTGATCGATGGTGGCAGCTCGGTCAACATCATCTTCACTCATGCTCTTGAAGATATGGGCATCCCTCTGTCCGAAGTGGTGAAAAATTCATCCGTACTGGTAGGGTTCAGTGGTGAGGTGAAGCAGACAGTCGGAGAGATCAAGTTGCCCATCTACCTAGAGGGTATGAATTCCATGGAGAGGTTTTGTGTGATTGAGTGCTCTTCCTCGTACAATGTTATATTGGGAAGACCTTGGATCCACAATATGAAGGCCGTGCCATCAACTTACCATCAATGCGTCAAGTTTCCAACACCTTGGGGAGTTGCCAAGTTGAAGGGAAACCAGCAGGTCTCTAAAGAATGCTACAAGGTCAACATGAAAGCAAGATCGACCCCTCAGCAAGCATAGCAATTAAAGAAAAAGGCCCAGGACATTCTTGAAGCAGTGGAGCACGATACAAAAGGCGTTCATGTTGATGCATCAAGTCCTGAGGCCCAAGTGCAAGTTGGGATAGACCTACCGTCTGAAATCGAAGAGGAGCTGATCGAGTTCCTGAAAAGTCAGAAATGTTGTTTTGCATGGAAGCATGAAGACATGACGGGGATAAGCAAGGACATCATCACTCACAAGTTGAACATCGATCCGACCATCCGTCCCGTCCAGTCAAAAGAAGAAAGTTCGCCCAGAGCGGAACCGGATCATAAAGGATGAAGTTGAGAGGCTTCAAGTCCAAGATGATCGTAGAAGTTCGCACCCAAGGTGGTTGGCTAACGTTGTAGTGGTGGAGAAGAAGAATGGCAAGTGGCGAGTATGCGTGGACTTCACCGACTTGAACAAGGCCTGTCCGAAGGATCCATTCCCTCTCCCTCATATTGATTCTCTAGTTGATGAGACAGCTGGCCACGACATCTTGACATTCATGGATGCATCTTCCTGGTACCAACAAATTCAAATGGAGCCTTCAGACCAAGAAGATACAGCATTCATGACTCCAGAAGGTATATATTGTTATATTTCTATGCCATTTGGTCTTAAAAATGCAGGGGCAACCTATCAAAGGTTAGTGAACAAGATGTTCAAAGATCAACTTGGCAAGACGATGGAGGTCTACATAGACGATATGGTAGTAAAGTCCAAGCGTATTGAAGACTATGTAGAACACCTTGCTGAGGCCTTCAACATCTTGAAAACCTTCAACATGAAGCTCAATCCTTCGAAGTTCAACTTCGGTGTCAGAGCAGGTAAATTCTTGGGATATATGGTGACCAAGAGGGGAATTGAAGCAAGTCCTGAACAAATCAAAGCCATTCTCAACTTGGAATCCCCTAAGAATATCAAGGACGTACAAAGGTTAACAGGTAGAGTAGCTGCTTTGAATAGATTTATATCCAAATCATCTGATAAGTGCAGGTTATTCTATGAAGTGTTAAGAAAAAACAATCTCTTTCAATGGACTGACCAACATGAGGCAGCTTTCAAACAACTTAAAGAATATTTGATGATGTCACCCCTACTTGCCAAACCCGAACATGGTGAGCACCTTTATTTATATTTAGCCGTATCTGAAAATGCTGTTAGTGCAGTATTGGTGAAGGAAGTCCAAGGTGAACAGCATCCTGTTTACTACGTAAGTAAGTCTTTATTAGATGCTGAAACAAGGTACTCTCATCTTAAAAAATTGATATTAGCCTTAACTACTGCTGCTACAAAACTACGTCATTATTTTGAAACACATTCCATAACTGTTAGAACTAATTATCCTATGAGAAATGTGTTGAGAACTCCAGAGATGTCAGGCAGGTTGGCCAAGTGGTCAGTCAAGTTGAGCACGTATGACATTTGATACGAGCCAAGAACAGCCATCAAATCACAAGCCCTGGCCGATTTCGTAGCTGACTTCAGTCCAAGTTTGCAGCCCGAGGTAGAACTAGAAGTGCAACAACTTGAAGGTAAAACTATTCCTAGATTTTGGACATTGTTTACAGATGGAGCTTCAAACTCCAAAGGAATTGGTTTGGGAATAGTCCTGAAGTCCCCTCAAGGCGATATCATACCTCAAGCTGTATCTTGCGAATTTAGTGCAACAAATAATGAAGCTGAGTATGAAGCTCTAATCATGGGTTTAACTACAGCTTTAAGTTTAAATATTACGCATTTAAATGTATTTGTTGACTCTCAATTGCTAGCTAACCATTTTAATGGCAGTTATATGGCGAAGCATTCCAAGATGACCCTGTACCTCCAACATGTTAAGGCTTTAGCTTCGAAATTTCTATCATTCTCTTTAGAACAGGTCCCTAGAGAAGAGAACGCAGAAGCGGACGCCTTGGCCAACCTAGGTTCAGCTTGCAAATCAATGTTGCATACTAATATCCCTATTATTTATGTTAAGTACCCAGTAATAGACCAAGTTGAGGAAACTCAAGCGGTTACCCCACCTACTGGGGCACAAGATGCTAAACCTTCTTGGACCCAACCTGTAATTGAGTTCCTTCAACTTGGAACTATTCCACCCGATGTTAAGAATGTTAGATCTTTTAAGATTCGTACTTCTACTTTTGTTTTGATAGATAATGTGCTATTCAAGAGGTCTTTTGCAGGACATTATTTGAGATGTGTCGATAATGAGCAAGTTGAACTAGTACTCAAAGAAATCCATGAAGGAATTTGTGAGAACCATTCTGGTGGGAAAGCACTGGCGTCGAAGGCCCTCAAGACAGGATACTATTGGCCAACCATGCTTCAAGATGCTATGAGCTATGTACAAAAGTGTGATGCCTGCCAAAGACACAGTAACATCTTGCATCAACCTGCTGAGCCTTTACATTCTATAGTCCCATCTTGGCCTTTCATGCAGTGGGGCATGGACATTGTAGGCAAGTTACCTAAGGCTCCCGGAGGCAAGGTGTTCATGTTGGTGTGCCATCAGAGATTATATGTGACAACGGGTCACAATTTATAAGTAAGAAGACCAGGGATTTTTGTACTCGCTGGGGCATCAAGTTGATCATGTCTACACCTGTCCAGCCTCAAGCCAATGGCCAAGCTGAATCAAGCAACAAGTTGATCATCAACAACTTGAAGAAGTGTCTAGATCAAAAGAAGGGAAAATGGGCTGAAGAATTACCACTTGTACTTTGGGCAGATAGGACTACCACAAAAGGAGCCACAGGTAGAACTCCATATTCATTGGTATATGGGGCGGAAGCTGTAATTCCAGTTGAAGTAACGATCCCAACAGCAAGGTATGGCTTATTAACTCAAGATGAAAATAATCTCTTGCTAACTCAAGATTTAGATACAATTGATGAGATCAGGGATTTAGCCAAGATAAGGATGGCGGCTTATCAACAACAAATTGCAAGATCCTACAACAAAAATATCAGAGTCAGAAGGTTCCAGGTTGGTGATTTAGTTTTAAGAAAAGTATTTCAAAATACAAGAGAATTGAATGCAGGTAAGTTAGCCCCCAAGTGGGAAGGACCATATCTCATCGGCCGAAGGCTGGCAAAGGTGCGTGCGGTTGTCAACCCCAAGTGGAGATAGAATCCCTAGAAGTTGGAACGCCATCCACTTGAAACTTTATTTCATGTAAGTCCGAGTTATTTGCAACTAGACTTCTCGTGTACGATTCATTTTTAGTTGTCAAATTCATTCGTATATTTCAAGTTGTTAATTTTTGTGGAGAATCCTTACTAACTTAAGCATCGGAGGGCGTTAGCTACGCTAACGCCCAACCCTAACATAAATCTGTTTTGCGAGGTGCAACTTGAGCAAATGGAGTAGGCTCAACATGTTGACACGCCGGTACGGGCGATACTTGTTGAGACCTAAGGAAACAGGGACAAACATGTTGACACGCCGGTCGGGTGATACATGTTTGAGCACGAGGAAGAAAAAGTTCAACATGTTGACACGCCAAAGATGGGTTGATACATGTTGAAACTTTAGCTGGAGAGGGATGGAACTTGTTGACACGCCAGGACGGCTGATACTTGTTCTATCTCTTCAAAAGATTTACCTCTGATCAAAGGTACATATGGTTAAAAGATATTCATCTTTTCTTACGAATTAAGGTTTTGACACCTTCGCCTGGGCGCACGTTTTCACACTTACTCAAGTTGTGAACTATTGGTTGTAACATTTTCATGTTACCTTCGGTTTATAACATTTACATGTTATCTAAAGAACAAACAAAGTGTCTCTCAAAGACATAAAACACTTTGCGAAAAAAGAAAAAAAAAAACCGTTGAGTATTTTCAAAATATTTTTTGCAAACTAGTGGACAAGTTGGGTAAGCCAACCAGTCCCTAAAACCCTAAAAAGAAAAAGCTTGGAGTACTAGACCAACCTAGTACCCCCAAATAAATTGTCTCGGCTCTTATGAGCCATTACAAAATAAAAAAACCTTGTTTTTGGGGACACTCCCCCCATTTGTTGTACCAAAATAAAAGCAAAAATTGTTTTTTCACCCAAAATACCCAACAAAGTTTTAAACTGTTTTTAAACTTGGCCCGCTGTCGCCGGTGTTGTATTCTCCCCTTGACCATTTTGAGCTACCACTAGGGTACTCAGGGTTCTATCAGTATCCTCAACCAGAGCTTTCAGAGCCACAGAATTCACTTCCTCTACATCTACCGGCTCACCAATAAAATCTTCCAAAGACCTTTTCTCTGCTTCTACATCCCAATCCGGAGCCAGCCCATTCTTGTACTCTTCCATAAGTTCGATCCTGGCTTCAAACACCACTTTGGTAGCATTAAACGTGAAGTCCTTTTTCGCAGCATCAAATTCCTTCTCGTGGGCTTCCTTTTCCTTCACTCTTTCAGCCTTAACAACTTCCAACTCCTTCTTCTCAGCTTCAAGATTTTTCTTCAACTTCTCGACCTCCTCAGCATTCTTTGTAGCTTGCTTCTTGTAGTCCTCAGCCTCATAATTGTATTTGGTTGCTTTGATCTTCAAAGCATCAAACTGGTCCATAATAGGACACATTATATCCGCTACCTGGGTAAAAGAAATATTAGCACTCATCAAAAATCTAGAGCAAAGTTCAAATTTTCTCATCTTACCTTGTCAACAAAGCATGCTATTGCATCTTTTAGCTTCTTCTGTGCTTTAGCCGTATCACCATCATCATTCGTGTCCGTAGCCTCAACTTCTGACATCTTCCTTTTCTTCGCTTCCTCCTTCTTCTTGGAAGCATTTAGATCAGAACTAGAGGCCATGTACATTGGAGTTGGAGGTTTGCTTTCCTTCTTGGCAATCCTTTTTGCCTTAGCAGCAGCCATCAAGTCAGTAGCACTCACAGTGGATTTGGATCGTGTAGCTGCAACAAGGAGATAGGAAAGTGAGATAATTAGAAAGACTTGCGAAAGTACAAAGATTTTTGAGGAGTCAAACCTGTAGACATCTCAGGTAATTTTGGAGGTAAACTTTCTTCAGCTTCGACCTCTGCTTCGCCTTCAACCTCTGCCCTCTCAACGAAGAACTCAACAGGAAAAGCCTTGAAGGTCCTATCAGATACACCCAATTGGAGAAGCTGGTTTACGTTTTCTTGCGTTCCTTCTTGCCCCGGAAACAAGTCTGACAGCTTAGCAACTTCTACAAAGGGAATTTTAGTAGTTAGTTATCAGAGTATTAGGAAGCGTTCGTAAAAAGGAAAAATTATTTTCACTACCTTGAAACCTCCATTTGGAAATAACACCCTCCACGTGACCCAAGGTGTCCCTCCTTGCAAAGAAAAACTTATTCCTCCACCCTCTATCCGCAAGATCATGATTGGAGATCAAAATAGGCTCGCCATTCTTAACCCTAAAACCAAACCTTCCTGGACCAAAACTCCTTAAATCCACAGTGTACGCTAATTCTTCTAATCCAACAACCAAATCGGCCCTCTCTCCTAATCTAACTAGGGTTTGTAAGTATCTCCAACCTTGAGGCATCAGTTGGGCATAGTTTAGTTTAGTATAGGAGAAGAACCTTGTGATCAAGTCGGGGAAAGGAAATTTTAAGCCTATAACAAAAGGATACTCTGGAAAGCATACCTAAGTAGGGGAATAACATTCGGAAGTCAAATCAGAGTGAGTGAAGAAGACTGTTTCGTAGGGCATGGCGTGATTCTTCTTAATAACCCCTAGGTTAGCCATAGGCATCAAACATTTCTCATTTTCAGGTTCCTTCAACAAGTTTTGGGTTATGAAACCCTCGGGCAAACCCTCGTCACTCTCAATCACGACTAATTTCTTCCGACCCATTTTTCAACTTAAAACAAGAAATCAGAGATGGAATTGAAGAGAAAACAAGAAACTCACCGTAAATCTCTACTTGATTTCTCGCCCCAATCGTCTTTTCTGGTTCTTCTTCGAGAAACCTCTGTGAAAGTTACGTTTTTGATTTGGTGAAAGGGAGAGGTGGAGCAAGAGTCTATTTATTTATGGAGATTGAAGGTGGTTGGAACTCTAAAACGATCATGCCTTTTTGCCTTGGGAAACTACTCATAAACCGTCCCATCGCGTCCCTTTTTCTCATATAAAAACCGTCGTTCTTTTCTTTCGTATTTGGCAAACTTTTTGAAATTTTTTGTCTCTTTATATTCTACATTTTAAAAAAATTCAAAAAGTTTGGGGGCAATTGTTGGGCCCTACATTTTCAGTCAACATGTTTTACAACTTGCATACCACGACTTGGTGCTAACAACTTGAGTTGTCTTATTTACATCTTGGTTATTCGCAGGTTGAAATCTTTGTTACATTAGTCCTATTTTTTAGGGAATGTGACGAGAGGAAGCGAAGACTGGTTCAACCACGTTTCTTTAGCAACATATCATTATCTTCTTCTCAACAAAGGACTGCGGATAAATCTCACCAAGATCGGCATCACTCCCGGGATTTTAGGATTATTTTTACTTCTTTGTTAATCAGCCGTTATTTGAGGTATAAAAGGGAGAAAACACTGTATTTTCACACACATGACTCACTAGCCTAAGATCCCTTCTTTATACGCTCTTAGCATTGTAATCACCAAGAACACTTAGTAAACTTTCGGTCAAGGTAGGAGCCAAATCCTCCCGGGGTTTTATGCCGGCGAACAAGTTGTTCAAGGGCTTTCCCTAGTCAACAAATATCTTGTGTCCATTTCTATTCAATTCGATAATCACTGTACCTAGATTCATATCACTTTAGTCACTTTTATTCTCGTTAAAATACACTTGTTGAAATTTGACCAAAACAGGAAGGATGATAAGTCAAGATGGAATTTGTCCCTCGGAAGAGAGATGTTTTGCTTGGGCCCCTCGATGAGTGATAATGATGAAAGTGTATGGTCGTACCCCAATATGATTGGAACTATCATTATACTCATGATCGAGAAAGCATTGAACAAAGACAAGTTGACGAGGACCATGACTTATGTTCAATATAACATCGCGAGACAAAGGGAAAAATGGAAGTGTACCATTGGCAACGTGAACTCTTACGTTACATTATTTGGGTAGACATAATGGCTTGCTAGAGTCTGCTTATGTCTTATGAGGGTCGATATGATCGAATTCATTGCCAACATAATGTAATCCTATTGGTTCACACACAACTAGAATGAATTGATTAAACCATTGGAAGAAAGATTGAGAAAACTCCTCCCTGGCCTTGTTAGGCCGTGCGACAGAACATGCCATGTGTTGTGTCTGGTCGTGCGACACAACAAGCCACTGAGGCGGTTTGACAGAATCCTTTCCTAATTTGATTAGGATTCATAATCTATACTAATGTACTATAAATATGAACGTCTGTCAACCCTAAAAAGCTAGCCAAAATTCTCAATAGAAATTCACAAACATATTCTCAATATTATTCCAAGGGTTTATAGGATCTAGCAATCTTCAAGAAATTGTTTTTCGATTCATTCAAAGGTGTGGATACCGAAAGAGGGTCTTCACTCGTTCATCGATCAAGACCTAGAGTTTAAGCAAGTTGAAGAACGAAGTTTGTGATTCGAAATCACATAATCAAATCGTTCGATAGCTCAAGAACGGAAAGCGTTCAAGGTTGGTTACATCTATCTCATAGTTTTCAAGTTAATTGTATAGAACGAATCCTAGGGCTTCTTGGGTTTTATGTTTTTAATGCTTAATTCCGCTGCGCATGGACCCGTAAAATCCAACAATGGTATCAGAGCCCCGTTCGTATGATTAAGTTTGAATTAACATGCTAGAAAAGTAATATAAAATCGTTTATATGTTCTTTTGCATGTTATGTATGCGATAGATTAATTGTTTTTGAAACAATATGCCTAATTCGTGTTCTAATGATATTGAATTAAATCTGTTAAAAGTCGTTTGCATGATTTAATTGCTCTGTGATTTAGAATTGATTAAATTCTGGAAATCTGGAAAACAGTCATCCTGTGTCACGCGACAGAACTAGCTTCTGTCATGCGACAGAACTTGCTTCTGTCACGCGACACTTTTACCCCAATCTGGGCAGTATCAGTTTGATGAACAATCTGGTTGATCTATGAATGTGTTTACAATCTGATATGTTTATGTGTTAATCTGGATGCTATAAAATTGAGTTTATAGGGCTATGCTAGATTAATTCATTATTTATGCATGCTTAGTTGATTAAAATGTGATTTTAATAATTATTGCGATGCATGATTTACTTGTTCTTACGTGCTAAGAGATTTTATGTTTAGTTGAAACATTGCATCATAGTTTCCTAATATGTTTAGATTTAGACATTAAAATTTTGGATTTTATGATTGTTTATGGAAACAAGTCATAATTACGCGAAATTTAAAAGGAAACTGATTGTTTATAAAATGTAGTGATTATGTTGCCAAATCGGAGGCGGATTTCGATTGTGCATGTCTAGGAGAGTTCTGTCTAAGGAAGAGTTGGTACTTAAGTAGTCCTTGTGGCTCACCTATCTTCCTTGGAACTTACCTGGTGCACGATTATGACTATCTTTGCTGATATGCTTATAATCTACCTTAAAGAACCTTTATTTAACTTTTAAGTTCTTTATGCCAATTCATGATTAAAACACTTGAGACCAATCGGATAGTTTTGGGTGGGCTTGCCATAGCAAGGTGCTTTGATTCTATTCGAATGCGAGCAAGATGAGGAAATGGTCGTTCCTATACGTTTAAAGTGAATGAACTTAATTGGGCTATCAAAATGGTTTTGGACCCAAGGCATAAGATGAGATTAAAATATGCCTAGACATATGATGTCTTGAATGAATCTCATAAAAGATCTAAGAGTCATATATGTGATATGATTGATGTTTTCTACCTAATTAATTTAATTTTGAGCGGTTTGCCATAGCAAACTTGAAATTGAATTAAAGTTGGATCTTAGCCCATTAAATGTATATTATGCTTATTTGCATTTGAAGGTGTATAATTTAGTGGGAGCATTTTATATAAAATGCATTATACTTTTCATATGATATGTTTACTTATATGTGTTCATATTTTATGTATATCTTTTTGTAGAATAAATGGCATCAAACAATAATCACTTTTCACTTCGATTTGTCCTTGAGAAGGAAAAGTTGGAAGAGAATGGTACAAACTATATGGATTGGATCCGTAGTTTGAGAATTGTTCTCAAGCAAGAGGAAAAACTGTACGTTCTCGAGGAACCTATTCCACCTGAACCTGCTGCCAACGCTACTAGGGCAGTAAGGGATCAATATCTGAAGCACAAGCGTGACTCTATAGATGTTGGTTGCCTTATGCTCTCCGCCATGTGCAAGAACCTTCAGAAGGATCTTGAGCACTTGGGGACAGTTGACTTAAACAATCGACTGATGGAAATGTTCCAAGTACAAGCTAGGCAAGAAAGGTACAACACAGTTACGGTCTTGACCTCATGCAAGATGAGTGAAGGACAAGTTGTTAGTCCCCATGCTCTTAAGTTGAAGGGCCACATTGAGCATCTTGAAAGGCTCGGTTTTCCAATTAGCCAAGAGTTGGCTACCGACATAATATTGAATTCATTACCCAAAAGTTTTAGTAATTTCATAATGCACTATAACATGGGTTGAATGAATAAAAACCTTTCCGAGTTAGTTCAAATGTTGAACACTGCGGAAACCAATATTGTCGAGAAGAAAACCGACCAAGTGCTGATGGTTAACAAGGGGAAGGGTTTCAAGAGTAAGGGAAAAGCAAAGGTTGCTAATCCTAAGGCAAAAGTTGCCAAACCCAAAGAGGCTTCCAAGCCTAAAGAGGCTAAGCCCAAGTCCCGAGAGGATGCGATGCTGCTTCCATTGCAATGAGATTGGACATTGGAGGAGAAAGCTGCGCAAAATACAAGGAAGCAGAAGAAGAGCAAAGGAGTTGCTTCGACTTCGGGTATCTTTGTTATAGATATATTCCTATCTACTTCTAGTTCTTGGGTATTGGATACCGGATGTGGAACTCATATTTGTTTAAATGTACAGGGTCTAAAGAACATAAGGATGCTTAAGGAAGGTGAAGTGGACCTACGTGTGGGGAATGGAGCAAGAGTTCTTTGCATTAGCCGTAGAAACTTATGAAGTTACTTTACCTAGTGGACTAATACTTGTTTTGAACAATTGTTATTACGTTCCAGCTTTAAGTAGGAATATTATTTAGATTTCATGTTTGGATAATGAAGGTTTTAATTTTCTTATATGTGATAAGAAATTTTCCATTTACAAGAGAGATATACATTATTGTACTGCTGTTTCATTCAATGGCCTTTATATTCTTGATGTTGAAAATCGTGATAATGATATCTATAACATTAACAAGAGATCTAAACCCAATGATGTAAACCACACTTACTTATGGCATTGTCGTCTTGGCCATATAAACGAGAAACGCATTTCTAAACTCCACAAAGATGGATTTTAGACTCACATGATTATGAATCTTATGAGACATGCGAATCTTGTTTACTTGGAAAGATGACCAAGGACCCATTTACCAAAACCGGTGAAAGGGCAGGCGACTTATTAGGACTCATACATACCGATGTATGTGGGCCTATGAGTAGCGATGCTAGGGAAGGATTTCGGTACTTCATAACATTCATTGATGATTATAGTAGATTTGGATATGTTTATCTAATGAAACATAAAAGTGAATCGTTTGAGATATTTAGAATATTTCAAAATGAGGTACAAAATCAACTTGGCAAAACTATTAAGGTACTTCGATCCGATCGAGGTGGTGAATATTTGAGCCAAGAATTTGTGATCATCTTAAGAGTTGTGGAATCGTTTGAGAACTCTCTCCACAGGAACACCACAATGGAATGGTGTGTACGAAAGGAGGAATAGAACTTTGTTGGACATGGTTCGTTCTATGATGAGTCAAGTTGAGCTTCCTTTATCCTTTTGGGGACATGCACTAGAAAGCTGCGCTTTCACTATAAACAGAGTTCCTACCAAATCGGTTCAAAAGACCCCATATGAGATGTGGCATGGAAGAAAACCTAGTTTGTCTTTCATGAAGATTTGGGGTTGCGATGCATATGTCAAGAAGTTAAATTCTGACAAGCTAGCACCTAAGTTTGATAAATGTGTTTTCGTGGGTTATCCTAAGGAAACCAAAGGATACTATTTCTACAACCGAAACGAGAACAAAGTGTTTGTTGCTCGAAATGGTACTTTCTTAGAAAAGGATTTTCTTCGCAAAGGAACCAGTGGGAGTAAAATTGATCTCGAAGAAATTCGAGAACCCGAAAACAACATTGAACCAATGGTAGAGACTGAACCAAGTTCACAAGCAGTTGTGGAACTGGTTCAAGATACACAAGTTCTTCGCCGAAGTGGTAGGTCACGATCCGAACCCGAGAGATATGGATTTCTCGTTACGGAAAGTGATGAAGTGGAGTTAATCGAAAATGATGAACCTACTTGCTATCAAGAGGCGATGTCCGCTCCTGATTCGGAAAAATGGCAAGATCTGAATTACAATCCATGGATGATAATCAAGTTTGGAACTTGATTGATCCACCCGAAGGTGTAAAAACCATAGGGTGCAAGTGGGTCTTCAATAAGAAGACCGACATGGATGGGAAGGTGCACACCTATAAGGCTAGGCTTGTAGCTAAGGGATATAGGCAGATTCATGGCATCGACTATGATGAAACCTTTTCGCCTGTAGCTATGCTTAAGTCTATTAGAATTTTAATTGCCATAGCCGCATATTATGACTATGAAATATGGCAAATGGATGTCAAAACAGCTTTCCTAAATGGGAAGTTACTTGAGGATGTATACATGATACAACCTGAAGGTTTTGTTAATCCAGAAAATTCTAACAAGGTGTGTAAGTTGCAGAAATCCATTTATGGATTGAAGCAAGCTTCTAGGAGTTGGAATCTACGTTTTGATGAAGCAATCAAAGAGTTTGGCTTTATCAAGAACGAAGATGAACCTTGTGTATACAAGAAAATTAGTGGGAGCGTAGCACTATTTTTGGTGTTGTATGTCGACGATATCTTACTCATTGGAAATGACATTCTGCACTCTGTTGTCAAGTCTTGGTTGGGAAAGTGCTTTTCGATGAAAGATATGGGCGAAGCTGCATATATCCTTGGTATCAAGATCTATAGAGATAGATCCAAGAGGATGATTGGTTTAAGTCAAAGTACTTACATTGACAAGGTTCTTAGAAGATTCCAAATGGAAAATTCTAAAAGGAAAAACTTGCCAATGTTACATGGTATATCTCTTTGCAAGAATCAAAGTCCTAAGACTAATGATGAGCGAAAGAGAATGAATGGTATTCCATATGCTTCAGCAATTGGGTCTATCATGTATGCTATGTTATGTACTAGACCCGATGTCTCGTGTGCTCTAAGCATGACGAGTAGGTACCAATCGGATCTCGGCGAACCACATTGGATAGCAGTCAAGAATATTCTTAAGTACTTACGAAGAACTAAGGATGTATTCTTGGTCTTTGGAGGAATGGAAGAAGATCTTGTAGTGAAAGGCTACACAGATGCTAGCTTCCAAACCGACAAAGATGATTTCGAATCGTGATCTGGATTTTTGTTTACGCTTAATGGAGGCCTTTGTGAGTTGGAAAAGTTCCAAGCAAAGTACCGTCGCTGATTCTACAACCGAAGGCGAGTACATAGCGGCATCCGATGCACTAAGAAGCGGTTTGGATCAAAAAGTTCATTAGTGATTTGGAAGTCGTTCCAAGCATCAGAGACCCTATTGAACTTTATTGTGACAACAATGGTGCCATTGCACAAGCAAAGGAACCAAGGTCACACCAGAGATCCAAACATATACTTTGACGTTTCCACATTATCCGAGAGATATGTGAAAGGGAAGACGTAAAGATATGCAGAGTAGACACTGATGACAACGTGGCGGACCCATTAACTAAGGCTCTCCCGCAAGCTAAACATGATGGTCATGTTAGGTCCATGGGTATTCGATACATGGTAGATTGGGCCTAGTGCAAGTGGGAGACTGTTAGTGTTATGCCCTAGGCCTATGATTGATAGACTTATGTGTTGACATTATTTATTATTATATGAGATGTTTATCATTTGATTATTATATGTTTTGTATATTTGTTTATAATAATCTCCGTCCCTAATTATTAAGAGAATAATTAGTATAATTGTCAATGGATAATCATACGATGATTATATGCATAGAGATGCACATTGAAATTATGGGTACTTGTTAGAGAACAAGTGACTAGACTTGACCCGTATGAGATTTATGTCATGGTCAAATGTCTTAATTAAATCTCATATGGTCACTTCATTTAGTCCCTAGACCTGAGATTATCATGACCTTACATATGATGAAAGTCATGTTTGATTTTAGTCAAACGGTATCTTAACACGATATCTATAAAGGCTATCTTTGGCATGATCGGATTCATGATGGGAAGGATGATAAGTCAAGATGGAATTTGTCCCTCGGAAGAGAGATGTTTTGCTTGGGCCCCTCGATGAGTGATAATGATGAAAGTGTATGGCCGTACCCCAATATGATTGGAACTATCATTATACTCAAGATCGAGAAAGCATTGAACAAAGACAAGTTGACGAGGACCATGACTTGTGTTCAATATAACATCGCGAGACAAAGGGAGAAATGGAAGTGTACCATTGGAAACGTGAACTCTTACGTTACATTATTTGGGTAGACATAATGGCTTGCTAGAGTCCGCTTATGTCTTATGAGGGTCGATATGATCGAACTCATTGCCAACATAATGTAATCCTATTGGGTCACACACAACTAGAATGAATTGATTAAACCATTGGAAGAATGATTGAGAAAACTCCTCCCTGGCCTTGTTAGGCCGTGCGACAGAACAAGCCATGTGCTGTGTCTGGTCGTGCGACACAACAAGCCACTGAGGCGGTTTGACAGAATCCTTTCCTAATTTGATTAGGATTCATATTCTATACTAATGTACTATAAATATGAACGTCTGTCAACCCTAAAAAGCTAGCCGAAATTCTCAATAGAAATTCACAAACATATTCTCAATATTATTCCAAGGGTTTATAGGATCTAGCAATCTTCAAGAAATTGTTCTTGGATTCATTCAAAGGTGTGGATACCGAAAGAGGGTCTTCGCTCGTTCATCGATCAAGACCTAGAGTTCAAGCAAGTTGAAGAACGAAGTTTGTGATTCGAAATCACATAATCAAATCGTTCGATAGCTCAAGATCGGAAAGCGTTCAAGGTTGGTTACATCTATCTCATAGTTTTCAAGTTAATTGTATAGAACGAA
The DNA here is from genome assembly GCA_022495995.1 of Adenophora triphylla var. japonica. Taxonomy (NCBI): domain Eukaryota; kingdom Viridiplantae; phylum Streptophyta; class Magnoliopsida; order Asterales; family Campanulaceae; genus Adenophora; species Adenophora triphylla. The sequence goes on from JAFEMH010005411.1 coordinate 51,097, forward strand.
TCCTAGGGCTTCTTGGGTTTTATGTTTTTTAATGCTTAATTCCGCTGTGCATGGACCCGTAAAACCCAACACCTGGCTGCATCAGATCAATGGCGTGGCATCCACCCTTCACCAGTGCCTCAAGTTCATGCAAGGCAACGAGCTAACCACAGTCTACGGCGACAGCGTCACCACCGAGGGGACCAGCACCAACGACATTCCAGTGTTAGAAATCAAGCATAATGATGACTTAGCATTAACTGGATTCACTCTGGAGACCTCCAAGATCCAAATATGCAACGTGGACCTTCCACTATCTCACGACAAGATTCCTCCCGCCATGAAGATGATGAAACTCATGAACTTCATCCCAGGACCGGGGCTCGGCAAATGGTTACAGGGCCATCACCAAGTCATTGAAGTCAAGGACCAAACCACGGTCCAGGGGCTCGGTTATGTGCCAATACCGGCTGACATCAGGGAGAACAAAAGGCTCGCCCGCACCAAGCGGCGGCCCGCAAGGGAACCTCAGACGGCACACCCAACCTCCGACCTTACGGTTTCGACATCGCTCATTTACATCACCAAAGGAACCAAGCAGCCGGGGAATTGGGGGGACCGACAAGGGAGAGCAGCGGCTGAGCGGGGACCACCAAGGGAACCGGCAAGCGAGCGAGGGGCCAAGCAACGGAACCCGGCCGAGCGGGCGAGGGGACCGACAGTGGAAGCGATGAAGATAAGAAAGAAGTAGGGATAGTCGGCACGGAGACTACGAAAGGATGGAATAGTTAGCATGGGACCTCAAGCGTTTGAGAGGACTCAAGGCTAATCCGATTATGGGAGCGTTCCTCGACATCACGGCTTTACACTGGACCAGCTGCCATCACGAGTCCGGCATGCAGTAAACATTGAGGTATCCCAGAGATACTGAAAGAGCAACTCGGGGTACTCTTCTGGGAAACAGATTGTTCGGATCAGCCGCCGAGGCTACATTCGAGACAGTAACTCCAAAGCGAAGGAACCGGGAATTCATAGAAGACGCTCTCGGTGGACCGGCTCTACGAGTCTCTTTGAAGAAGTCATGGAGGTGCCAAACCTAATTGACCTAGGCTCGAAAACAGCATGATCTCCATGATTGGGACAGCGAAGCCAAGCCTCTCGATCCCCGAACCCTCATCAAGCATCCCGGCAATGCCCTTTGAAGAAGCTGGGTAACTTTCACGGACCCGAGGGCAAGCCGGACGGGGTGGAAGACAAGGCCCGGCCTGCACCCACATCTCCATAAACCCGGTCTAATACCCTCTGAGTCAGTCCTTGTAAAAGTCCAGTCCTCTGAGTCGTCCAACGGCCTTACGCATTAAGACTATGATAATGTAGCCAACCATGTATTTCCGCTCACATCTAATGAAAAGTCTGACCTTTCGGAGTATCCTCTCATTGCCACTTTAACAACTGATAAGTTAACAAACAACTTAAAAGACGTTAATAACTCAATTGATAAAGAAGCAGACGCATTAAATGAACAATACATTAAAGAAGTTCTCGAGCGTGTAGTTGACCAAGAGGACAACCGGGCCCAAGCTGCCGAAGAGGTTATCACCAAAGTGAACATGGGGTCAGTGCAAGAGCCTAAAGAGACACAAGTGGGCAGTTTCTTCGCCAATGCAGAAAAAGAGCCCTGATAAGCCTCCTCCGGGAGTATGTTGACGTGTTCGCTGGTCATACCGGGACATGCCGAGGACTCGATCCCTCGATCGTGGAGCACGAGAATTCCCTGGATCCCGAATCCAAGCACATCAAACGAAGTTGTGCAAGATCAAGCGAGTGGTCCTTGCAAGTGAAAGAAGAGATTGAGAAAATGCTCAGAGTTGGTTTCATCGAGTGATTGAGTACCCGACTTGGCTCTCCAACATCGTGACGGTCACCAAGGCCAATGGAAAGGTCGAGATCTTTGTGTGGATTTCCGGGATCTCAACAAGGCCAGCCCTAAAGATGATTTCCACTGCCTAACATCGACATGCTAGTCGACACCACGGCAAATTTCGAAGTAAAGTCCTTCGTGGACGGGTTCGCTGGATACAACCAGATCAAAATGTCCGAGGAGGATCAAGCCAAGACTACTTTCACCACTCCGTGGGGGATATACTGCTACACGGTCATGCCGTTCGGTCTGAAGAACACTGGGGCTACTTACCAGTGGGCTGCAACAGCCCTCTTCCATGACATTATTCACAAAGAAATCGAAGTATATGTCGACGACATGATCATCCACTCCAGAGGATCAAACATGCAGCACATGACAGATCTGAGAAAGTTCTTCAACAGACTCAGAAAGCACTCCATGAGATTGAACCCTACGAAGTGCACCTTCGGCGTCAAACGTGGCAAGGTACTAGGGTACGTGGTTAGAAAAAGAGGTATCGAAGCCGATCCCAAGAAAATCAAGGCCATCATCGACATGAAGCCGCCTAAGACTTTGACAGAAGTGAAAAGCTTTATGGGAAGACTTCTGTACATCAGTCGCTTCATCAACCAGTTTACATCTCTCTGCGAGCCCATGTTCAAACTGATGAAGAAGAATGCCGACATCAAGCCCAGGGCCAGAGTGCCGGGCGGCTTTCGAGAAAATCAAGACCTACTTGGTGAATCCCCCAATTCTATGCCCGCCACATGAAGACAAGCCACTACTCCTGTATCGACAATAACGAGACACGTCAATCGAAGCAATCTTTGGCGCAAGAACAGAAAGATTCCAAGGTTGAGCATGCAATCTACTTCGTAAGCCGAAGCTTCAAGGAAGTGAACTCGGCTACTCGGCATTAGAGAAAACTTGTACCGCCTTGGTATGGGTAGTCGGAAGCTGAAACACTACATGCGGTCACATTCAGTGCTTCTGGTCTCCAAAATGGACCCCGTCAGATATCTCTTTGACAAGCCATCCCTGTCAATGCGACTAGCCAAGTGGTCATTCTTCCTAGCTGAATTCGACATCAAGTACATGGTCAGAAAATCAACAAAGGGCGAGTAATGGCGGATCAGTGGCCGACTTCCCAAGCGGTGAATCCAAAGGTCTGATCGCGGTTTCGGACGACGGAATCTTCTCACTCGGCCGGCGCAAACCGCGCAACTCTTCTTCGATGGGGCAGCCAACAAGAAGGGAATGGTATTGGAATGCTCCTTGTCGATCCCAGGATGAGCATACTCCCATAGCCATCAAGCGAGAATTTTGAAACAACCAACAATGCGGCGAGAATCTGAAGCTGTGCGGCCGTGCAGGAAGCCGCCCTCGGCGCAACATCTCGAAGCTGGATGTATACGGAGACTCGGCGTGATCATCAATCAAGTGTCCAACAAATGGAAGACGGTAGATTATGGCCTTGAAGTACCACGCGTACATGGAGGAGCTCATTGCTCGGTTCAAGGACATCTCTTTTCACTATTTGCCAAGAGACGGGAACCGCCGCGAGATGCCACAGCTACCCTAGCATCTCTTGTCGAAATTCCCGATGGGAAATCGGTAAAACCCCTCGAGAATAGGCGGACGGAAACACCCGCTTATTCTTTGTGAGATCGAAATAAAAAAGGAAACGATCGACGAACCACTGGTACAATCAAATCTACCGGTACCTCCAAAACGGAGAATCTTCCTTCACAAATGAAGATGGAAAATACAAAGAAGGGATCAAAGCCAAAAACATGATGGCATTAAAATGCCTGGCATCCCATTTCGTCATTCTGGGGGTATGTTGTACAAGAAGCGCCACCAAGGGCCACTCCTTCGGTGTGTAAACAAAGAAAAAGCCATCGAGCTAATGAACGAAGTTCACAACGGAACACAACGGTCCGCACATGAACGCCGAGCATTGACACGAGATCATTCTCCGTATGGGATACTATTGGATATCGATGGAAACAGACTACATCCGGTTCGTCAGAAGGCTGCGACAAATGTCAACGGTTCTCCAACCTCAATCACATCCCTCCTCATGAACTCTATTGCATGACTACACCATGGCCTTTCGCCACATGGGAATCAACGTCATCGGCAAGATCACTCCACCGAGGGAGCAATGGTCACGAGTTCATTCTAGTCGCGATCGACTACTTCACCAAATGGGTAGAAGCCGGATCGTACAAAGGCTTGAATTCTAAGAAGGTGGCCGAGTTCATCAAAGAGAACATCGTAATGTGGATACGGAGTGCCCAACGAGATCATATCCGACAATGGGACCCACTTCGAAGGAGATTGTGACCAGCTGGCGGCCGAATTCGAGTCACGCGTCACAAGTCTTCTCCTTACGAGACCACAAACCAATGGTGCGGTAGATGCGGAAATAAGACTCTCGCCATGATAATCGGAAGATGACCACCGGAGGTCGGGAGGCGGCCGAAAAGCTACATCTAGCCCTGCGGGGATACGGAACATCGGTCGAGAACCGCCACGGGAGACTCCGTTCGCACTTACCTATGGAATGGAAGCGATGTTACCGTGGAATTGGAAATTCCATTCCTCAGAGTCCTCTTGGAAAACGGGATCAATGAAGTCGAATGGCTACAAAGCCATCACGACGAACTTGCTCTACTCGACGAGCGCGGATTGAAAGCCATGGAACACACTCGAGCCTACCGGGCGAGAATGGCATGAGCATTCGACAAGAAAGTCAAGATCCGAGACATCGAGAGAAGGCGACTTGGTGCTAAAGGAAAAGCCTCCTACGCGGACCAATCCCCTCGGAAAGTGGGAGCCTACTGGATAGGACCGTTCGTGGTACAAAGAATCTTCTCAGGAGGAGCCATGAAGTTAGCGAGATTTGGACGGGAACCCTTTCGTTAACCTCGTGAACGGAAGCAAGCTCCTTGATACTTCGTTTGAGGAAGAGCACGAGTCAACTCTCCTTCCCCATACACTACCCCTCGGTAAAATTAAAGTGCTAAAAGAGTAATACCCAGCTGGATACATTCCGATAATGATCCGAGGTAAAAAACGGTCGCACTTCTTTTGTCTTTGTTTTTCTCAAATTCACCTAAAGTGTCGAACTACGGTGACTGAGCCCCTTAGTCCAATTGTAAAGGGGAACGTGGCGGCCATCATTGGTTCGGTCTCAAAAACAAAAAAAATACACTAAGCATCAATTGCTTGTGTTTGAAAAATTCTATTCAATTAACCTACAAATTCATTATCGTTAAAACTATCTTTGATGAGTTCAAGCACGGTCAACTCTTGACTCGCTACACGCTAGCAAAACTACAATAAAACATTAATCGGTTAATGTGTATGCAATGACGGTGGGTGGATACTGCGGACGGCAAGGTCAACCTAGTTTCCCGTACTTGGTCCTTCATCCTTCTTCCCCTTCCTTTCCCACGGCGAGTGTTCTTCACCTTCACGGGGAATATTCCGGTAGTCCTTCTACCGGCTCGGGGACCCTTCCCGACGCCTCCGTCAAACTGTGGCATCAGCGCGGACCCTTTCCCTAGCTCTGTCGAGCTTCCTCGCTTCGAGCCATCATGACCATACTTTGATTGGCCTCCCGATCGGCATTGGCCTCATAGTCGGCCATGTCGTTCCCGGTCGATTCGAGGGTTAGCCCCGCTTCGGTCCTCCTCAAGGTCGGCTGTCAAGGTAATCGGCACCCAACGGCTCACTCCGTCTCCACAAGATAGCCATTTGTGTCTCCCTATACAATCTTCATACCGGTTCGGAATCTTTGCGTAGACGAGCAGTGCCCCCTCTCCCGGTGAAAGAGAACCCTGGCAGGAAAGGACGTGTATTGCCACCACCGTGTGAGCAGCAATAGCGTCGAAGGATCTTCCATCAGTAGAGATCCCACCTTGAAGGTAGCAGCATGAACTAAACCCGTCAATGGAACCTACTCCAACCCGTACTGTCGCAGAACCAACGATGGAATGTAGAAAGACGTCTGAGACAGCCCCGGCAATCTGACAACCAAGAGACCCTCCTGAGTGGTCCGACAAGTCTGTAACTTCCAGTGGGGAACCCACCATCGCAAGTGATGTGTGCGGAGTCTGTCCATCCAGAGCTCCAGCTCAGCCTGATCACCCCCTATCACCAGAGGACGTCGAGAGAAGGACCAAGCATCACAAGACATTGGCACCTCGGGCATCATCTGCAACCTCTCTCTCAACCATATGGTAAGAATAGCGGGACTCCCTCCCCACATGTATCGGTTGTCGGTCGCCATCCGACCTATGCCCAAGAACGTCTCGCCCAAGACCAAAGGCACGATGTCTCCCATGCTCAGGCCTTTGCCTCACAAGGTCCGATTACCTGCTTGTGATGGCACACACCCGAGACGTGAATGTGAGCGAGTAGCAATCGCGCACGAGCAAATGCGTCCCACGCGAAGACGCTCCCTCGGCTCCGGCAAATCTATCGGGCGGTCCGAAATGTCGACATAATCGGTGTTCAATATCGGCATCCCGTATGCTTCTCGGTAGAGATACCACGCAAAGACACTAGCTTCTCAACAGTGGCCATGCCACCAGCATAAGGAAGAACTAGCTGTTCCGTCTCAGGTCCTCCCAGAATGGTCCGAAAATCTTCGAACGTAGGAGTGATTTTGTTGTACGAAAAGTTGTACACATTCCTCCGTACATCCCAAAAGCGAGTCGCTGCTCTCAAAAGATCCCAATCTGGCATGAGCTCCTTCAAAGCCCTAACAGATTTCTTCCCGTAACAGCCTTCGAAAAACCCCTTGTTCTGCCTCGTGTGGTTCCGTACCCACGACTAAAAATTTTCCAAGTATCGCTCTTGCATCCGAGACGATAGCTTAGGAAAGGGAGCCATGACAAAAAGTGAAGGAAGCCTTAGAAATTTGAAAGAAATTCAGCCAACTGATCAAAGCAAATGCGCAGTTTCTTACGAATTGCAAAGCTGAAACTGCAATTTAAAAGACTCTGAAATTTCATCCTCAGTCCGACCGGACTCCCTCTGCAGTTGACTTGGGCAACTCTGCAGCCAGCTGCTCCTAAATTGGAAACAATTCCAAACAAAGCCCCGTTCATGCCTTTATGAATCTGCGTGCTACCCCTGGTTTCAATCAACCAATGCCAACATCCCTTCTGCCTCGTGCTCGTGTAACAGTGCAATTAATTAATAATCAGTGCATATAGGCATAATTTTTTACCTGTTCAATTTTTTATGCATATTTCATTTTATTTATTTTTGATCAACCTACTTGCTTATTTGCCAAATCAAAAAGAAGGTAATCACTAAATAAATGAGCGAAGTACAGGTTCCGCCCCAAGGGCGCCTTTTCAAATACAGTTCAAGTCAAATTGTTCCGGACAATACATATATTTTGTTTAAAAGCAATAAAAAGGAGGACTAATCCGAGTCCTGCTCGTTATCCGAGCACTCGACGCACTGCTCCACAGCTGCCGGATCCATCGAAAACAGGAAATCTCCGAATTCCTCCAGGCGGGAATACGCAAAAGGCCTCTTCTGCGCCTGCGAACTCGAAGACTCTCCCCTCTCGTGCCCCGAGTGTGAAGGAGGATGAGCTCCAAACCCAGCCGTTCCGCCCGCGAACTGGTCAAATCCCTGCGCAAAGTCCTCTCCACCGGCCGTGGGAGCGGACGAACCTCTCGGCCTAGACGGCCTCCGCTCACGGACATCCACGCTCCTCAGGAGGCTGCACCTCAGGAACTCCACGAGCCTCCTAGCGTAGTTGGCCCACTCGTCCAACTGTCTCACCGCCTCATTGTACGTACGGCCAGACACCTGCGAACCAGGAAAGTCATCAAAAGACAAGCAGAAAGTACAGATGCAACATTTGCAGAATGCTACTATCAAATGCAGAAAATCAAAAAGTGCTCACCGAAGTGTTGGGTTCAACCCTGTATCGTGGTCTCGGCTCCTCCGGGATCGGGATCACCAGTCGCATGCGCGAACCGTCCAGCCCCTCGTATGCCAGCCTAGCGCGTGGGAGCGGGAGATCTCGGGGATATCCAGGGCCCTCGCCCTCCCTGTGCTGCACCTGCGGGCTCCTCAGCCTCATCCTCAAGAAAGTGTCGTAGTCGGCTCCCGCTATGACGTACTCGGTATAGAACACACCCTGTCTATACCTCTCAAACTCCTCCATCGGCATCGACAGAGGATGCTGTATGTGCAGAGGCGTATCTATCGGCACTATCGGAAGGGACCCCGGGCCATGCTGACGGGTCACCCTCTCCCCCAGATACATCGCATCGCAGTGAAGTCCCACCAAGAGCTTCCTTCGCCGTGTAACCTCACTAGCAACCTGAACCACGCCCATGTGGAACCGACTCCACCAGGTCAGCTGGATCCGCTCGGAATACTCCCAGCTCAGGGCCAGAGACACCTCCTCATATGACAGCCGAGTACCCACTCTCGACGACACTGCCTTCTTCGCCCTCTTCTACCAAGACAGCATGGCGGGGAACAGGGATCGGTACGCCTCCCTAATATCCCACTGCTGCGGACTGAACACCTCATAGCACCAGACCTGTCAAGCAAATGGAAAGTTATGTCAGCTACAGAGCAGATACATAGGAGTACAAAAAAAGAGACAAGGAAGAGAAAAAGACATGAACTTACATCCAAAGCAAACGAGAAACAGCTCAAGGAGTTCTCCTCTCCCCGCGAGAACCTGTCCAAGGCGTGATAGAGCTCGGCCAGTCCAACCTCCCCCCATGCATACCCCCTCACGACATCCAGGTCTGTCAGCGACCCGAGCAAAGGGAAGTGATAGGACGTGTCAGAAGTAGGGAACAGAGTCGCTGGCAACGCGAACCATAGAAACCCTCGAGCCAGGCGCTCCGCGATCATCCTCAGAGACCCATCCAAGTAATCAACAATACCCGTCTGCAGATGCCTCTCCATCGGCCTGTACCGGATACCTAAGCCCCCTGGCATCGGTAATATCGAAACCCAGCAGCTCTGACTATGCCCCGTGGTATAACCGTCCACCCACACTAGCGCGTTGCCATAGGTCGGCAACCCAGTGATAGCGGCAAAGTCAGTGGGAGTCACCGTCGCCTCCCCCCATCTGAAATGAAAAGTGTGGGTCGTATCCCACCAGTACTCGCTCAGAGCTACGTACATGGACCTGGCCCTCTGCGTCGCAGCTATCGCAGCTACCGCACTGATAAATCCAGCCAATCCGTAGTCGATCACCAGCTGCCGTGGACTCCTCTCTCTGTCTCGAGCCTCGTCCGGGAATATCTCCCACAGCGCTCGCACTGCCTCAAAGGCTCCCCGACTCTTCTGGTTGCGAACATCAACCATCCCTCGCCCCTGCAGGTGAACAAGACAAGAATACGTTAAGTACGTAAGCGACATCAACAGAATGCACGAACACATGTCAAAAGGATGCAATGCAGATACAGTTCTCATTCATTTCCTAAAATATTTCCACCCCTTCGAAAACTCCGTCGAATCCGGAACTTTCAAAACCTTCGAAAACTCCGTCGAATCCGAAACATTCAAAGCCCTTCGAAAACTCCGTCAAATCCGGAACTTTCAAAGCATTTCGAAAACTCCGTCGAATCCGAAACTTTCAAAACCTTTCAAAAACTCCGTCGAATCCGGAACTTTCAAAGCCCTTCAAAAACTCCGTCAAATCCGGAACTTTCAAAGCATTTCGAAAACTCCGTCGAATTCGGAACTTTCAAAACCCTTCGAAAACTCCGTCGAATCCGGAACTTTCAAAACCCTTCGAAAACTTCGTCGAGTTCGGAACATTCAAAGCCCTTCGAAAACTCCGTCAAATCCGGAACTTTCAAAGCATTTCGAAAACTCCGTCGAATCAAGAACTTTCAAAACCCTTCAAAAACTCCGTCGAATCCGGAACTTTTCGGAGCTTTCAAAACCCTTCGAAAACTCCGTCGAATCCGGAACTTTCAAAGCATTTCGAAAACTCTGTCGAATCCGGAACTTTCAAAACCCTTCGAAAACTCCGTCGAATTCGGAACTTTCAAATCCTTTCGAACATTTTCGAAAATTTACTCCTTCTCGATTTAAACATGCTTTAAATTCGGAAAACACATCTAGACATGGAATTTTGCAACCAAAATTTTTATGTCATCTACCCATGGTGTCAATTGAACTACACTCTAGTCAATTTCGACAAAAGTTCATAGCAAAGTCAAAAGCCCCAATTCAAGCACCAAAATCCCTAGCTCATTCCTAGTAAAATTTCTAACATTTAAAGAATGTACATTCTTAAAATTAATAAAATTTGAAGGAAGCTTACTTGTCTCTCGATCCCTCCTTTGGATTTGTGGTTCTCCTTAGCCGGGTAGAACTCCGTTGGATTCAATGGAAAGGTAGTGGTTCGAATGGTCCGAACCAACCGCGTTCTTTCGTCATCGGTCCTTCCATGATGAGCCATTGGTTCCAAATCACCTTCCATGTTGATTTTCCTTCACAAATATGAGCAAACCTCACAATTTGGGGTGAAAATTTTCTCTCTTTTCTCTCCTTCCCGTCGGAATTAATGGGGGAAATGGACTGGTTTGCGTCGGCCTTGGTGCTGATTTGAATCTGGTCAAATTCAGTCCAAGTCCGGCCGGACTCTTGCTGCACCAGAAAGATTCCTTGCCACTTTGGCCCCTCAGCTTTTCACAGTTTCAATTTTACCCCTTTTGGCCCCCAAAAGTGTAAAATTTCCCCAAGTTAGACATTTCTAACACTCCATCCCCCGAGGATCCATTCCCAGTTAGTTTTCACTAACGCTCGTCTCCAGACGTTAAATTCCCAGTTAGTTTTCACTAACGCTCGTCTCCAGACGTTAAATTCCCAGTTAGTTTTCACTAACGCTCGTCTCCAGACGTTAAATTCCCAGTTAGTTTTCACTAACGCTCGTTAAATTCCCAGTTAGTTTTCACTAACGCTCGTCTCCAGACGTTAAATTCTCAGTTAGTTTTCACTAACGCCCGTCTCCAGACGTTAAATTCAATCCTCAGTTGACGTTTGACGTTCAAACGCTCAATCATGTCTCCGGACATTCCAGTTACAATTCCGTCTCCCGACGTTAAAATTTCTAGTGATTTTCACCATCGTTCAACCTCCCCGGCCGCCAGTCGTAAGCCCGATCGTCCCACCTCAGCGGCCATCAAGGTAAGCCCGCACAACAATCCCTCTTCGGCCATCAAGGTAAGCCCGAACGCTCATCCCCAGCAGGATTCTAGAGAAGAAACGTCGATCCTTCCGAGTTGTTAATAACGCCAGTTTAACACAACCGTTCCCATCATTGCCACCCTATCCCCAGCAGGATAAACCTGGCCGTCATCGTAAGCCCAGCATCCAAGGCACGAACGCCTTCGTCCCAGGATAAGCGTATCCTCGTCAACTCCGGTTTGAGGCGCCACACGCCCTCGTATGATCCAGCAACTCCGGTCTGAGGCGCCACACGCCCTCGTATGATCCAGCAACTCCGGTCTGAGGCGCCACACGCCCTCGAAAGTATCAGCCACTCCGGTTTGAGGCGCCACACGCCCTCGAAGGTTTCAGAAGTCCCAGGTTCAGACGCCTCACAATAGTCTCCATTCAGGTACAGGTACCTTGCAATGGTCTCATTCAGGTTTAGACGCCTCCCAACAGTCTCGCTCAGGTCAAGGTCCCCACGCGCGGCCCTTGCACCTACGAACTACGATCGGCTTGATTCCCTCTCGGGATACGTAGGAATCCTTTCGCTAAGGGTCCAGCCAGCTGACCGCCCAGGTCTTTCAAAGTAAGGCATCCCGATTTGAATCCTTATCTTTTTTCAAGGACCCCACTTCCTTCGAAAGAGACGTCGCTGAGGGGCTAACTGTAAGTACCCAAATCCGGATCGTCAAAATCCGTTAGGAGTTAACCGGAATCCGTTAACTGGCCCGCTCCAGGTTAACCGGAACCCGTTAAGCTCTCCGTTGCCGAGCCAACGAGACGTCCCGGGACTGCCCCGAGCATCCCGACGTCCAAGCGTACTTAACACACGTCGTCGCATGTAAAAGTACGGCTTTCCCTGAAAAACGCACTTTCCGGCACTTTCCGGGGGCGTTTCGGACATTTTCGGGACTGTTATTTTAAAAAACGGACAAAACCGGGACCCGAACGCGAACTCCTACAAGGCTGGTGAGTCATGGGTCACTTGGCACGCATGCCACCTCCCTCTAGTCACCTTTCAATCAAAAATCAAGGAAAAAAGACTAAAATACCCCTAGTATGCAGTCCAAGTCCGGCCGGACTCCTTTGCAGACTCTCAGAAATTGCCAGCAAGTCCCTCCAATTTCCAAAGTTTCACAAAACCCCCTGGATTTCAAGCTAAGTCCGGCCGGACTCATGCTGAAATTTCACCTATAAATAGAAGGGTTGTCAAAGCCATTGAAAAAAAACAAAAAATCACTCCCCTCCACCAAAACCTCACGGCCTAAACTGATTCTCACCCCTCCCGAGCCTCGGTTTTACCTCGTTTTGCGTGAAAACTTCATATTTCGATCAAATACGCCCCTCACCACTTCGAAACATCGTTCCAAATCACTTTTCGTATCCCGTATACACCCCCCGAGCCAAAGGAGTCGACCCTAGCCATAGGTATAACTCCCTCTCTCTAATCTCTCGTTCCGCCTCGGTTTACGCGCCAGTCGCTACAACCGTTTCGGACGAACATCGTTGAAATGTAGACGCCTCCGTCTAACGGGGTCCGATACGTTTTAGCCCCTAGATCCTCTTCTCTTCCCGTAAGAGAAGTAATCTCGGGTTAAAACGGCGTTCCGGCCCTGTTTCGTTTAAATTTCTGTCATTTACAATTCCGGATCGATCGATCCGTCGATCGTCATTTAAATTTCTGTCATTTACAATTCCGAACCGTTTGATCCGTCGAACGTCATTTACTTTTACGCAAATTTACCATTCCGAGTCGTTTGGCTCGTCGTTCGTCATTTACAACTCCGAGCCGTTTTGGCTCGTTGATCGTACTTCCCAATTCCAGATCGTTTGATTCCGTTGATATCGCACTTTAAATACTGTCATTTACAAAGTCCGACCCGTTTGGATCGTGATAGTATTTACTTTTCAAAGTTCGAGTCGCAACCCAATTCGTTGATTGCATATCATTTAACACGTTTTTCCCGTAAAATCGTTAACAATGTAATGCCCGGTTCAAAACCGGAGTTCGACCTTCGAACTCTCTTTCAAAATGCGCGAAATGACGTTTGGCATCCAAACGCTCATCTTCAAACTTAAAAGCCGCCATTTGACACTCAAAATCATTTAATACACTTTTTCCCGTAAAAATCGTTAACAATGCAATGCCCGATTCAAAACCGGAGTTCGACCTTCGAACTCTCTTTCAAAATGCGCGAAATGACGTTTGGCATCCAAACGCTCATCTTCAAACTCAAAATCCGACGTTTGACATTCAAACGCTCTTTTCTTAAAAGTCAACATTTGACACTTAAGATCAACAGTTAAAATCAGCATTCGCGCCACTTTTCCTAAAACTTCAAAACCGACGTTTGTCATTCAAACGCTCGTCTTTTCAAACAAGATCACCTAATCAACGTTTGACATTCAAACCAAGATTAAGCTTGTCATTCAAGCCCCCATTTCAAAAATGCAAACACACACACGCACACGTTTTCGAGAAAGGTAGAAAGACTCGTCATACGAGGCGTTTCGGGTGATCTCGTAATACTCTTCCCGAAACGTAACATGACCTCCGAACCTAACAATCTTTGGTACCCAAAAAAGCTTTTTACTCGTTTTTGCTACCAATAAAAATGACCCCCCGTTTTCAAAGCTTTTTCCTAAGTTTTTTCTACCAATAAAAACGACACCATTTTCACTAAAGCTGTTTCTCAACGTTTGGGCTCAAAATACAAAAATCGCGTGGCGACTCCTCTTTCTTCTCGAAAAGCGAGGTCTCAGACACCAACCCTCCGCGAAAGACAACCGCGTTTCGCGCCCGCGCGAAATCCCCGAGTAATTTCAGCGATATTCATTACTTCTTCGGCATTGCAGATTCTCGAACCAAGGGCAACTTATTTCTTTCGCAGCATAAGTACGCTACCAAGATAGTTGATTGAGCTGGAATGGCCTCGTGTAAACCCGCTCTTACTCCTGTAGATACAAAGCAAAAACAGTCCGCAATAGCTAGCCCTCTATTTGCTGATCCATCGTTGTAAAGTAGTCTTGCCGGTGCTCTCCAATACTTGACTTTTACTCACCCCGACATCACATACACAGTTCAACAAATATGTTTATTCATGCATGCTCCGAGAGTGGAACATATGCTTGCTTTGAAGCGGATAATTCGGTATGTACAGGGGACTCTTCGTCTTGGTTTACACCTTTATCCGTCAGCCACTACTTCCCTTATATCCTATACAGATGTCGATTGGGCAGGGTGCCCGGACACGCGTCGTTCTACGACTGGATATTGTGTATTTTTTGGTGATAACCTCATATCATGGTCTGCCAAAGGCCAAGCTATGATCTCTCGTTCTAGTGGCGAGGCTGAATACTAATGTCATTTCGGAATCATGTTGGTTATGCAATTTTCTATTGGAACTTCGTTGTCCTCTACATCATGCTACTATGGTTTACTGCGACAACGTAAGTGCTATACACTTATCAGGGAATCCGGTGCAGCACCAACGCACTAAACACATCGATATCGATATTCATTTTGTCCGTGAAAAAGTTGCTCGAGGGGATGTTCGTGTTCTTCATGTTCCATCAAGACATCAGATCGCAGATATTTTCAAGAAAGGACTGCTATTAATTTTATTTGAAGATTTTCGGGACAGTCTCGGTGTTCGTTTACCTCCCGCTTCGACTGCGGGGGAGTGTTAGAATATTATTTCATAATATTCGGTATATATTAGTTGTTTGTATAGATTATTCAATTTGTTAGGCTAATTATCTCATTCCTTGTATAGTTCCTAGAATAGTGGATCGTGATTAGGATTGACTAGTTGACATTATATTGTAGCTCTATTTAATCTCTTGGAGATATTGAGAAAGGCACGGAAACTAATTCTTTCAAGGCATGCATGACACTAAGGAGATTTTAAAAAGAAAATTAATGTCATAATTGATTTCAAGATACATTTGTGAGGGTTCCAATGAAAAACATTCTCAATAGATTCTTCAGGCATAGTAGCAAGATCTATAAAAATGTTCAACGTAATGAATAGGTCACATAACAAACTTACTTGTAAGATCAAGTCCTTTGGAAGCAAATAATCTGGCATTTCATCGTCCATCAAGAATTTCAAGGTTGGAGGAACTTATAAAACAATGTAAGAGCTAGAGCAGTAATCGATAAAACTGGTAGAAAAAAGGGTATTGGAGAAGGTTAGCAAGTTATTACAACATTGATACCATATTCAATAGCTTATTATGTGTTTTTACAAATATCAGGTAAAAAAGAATCTATATTTTTTATAAGTAATAAAGAGGCTTTGTTGTTTTTGTATAAGAAAAAAAGTATATTAGATTAAAGAAGAGAATGTACAAGAGAAGGACAAGGTGTCCATCAAAATACATAAATATAATGAAAAACGGACAAAGCTACAATTGCAGCCGCCGCCCGAACTCGCTTCAAATTAGAAATAGATAATCCCCGACAAGGTCGACATAATGTATTACTAGACGCCACCTCCTCTAAAAGCTAAGCTCTAATGTACCGACTACCGAGACAAATAATCTTAGCTCTTCCATGTTTGTGTAAAGACTCAAACTCCTTGAACATGAAATTTGTAGAACTTACATATTTACTTCTATAGTACAATAGCTCTTATGAGGAGTCAATCTACTTTTTGTAAATAGCATAGTTGACCACGAAACGCCAAAACCTCAAACATTGTCTTGAAAATCATATTTGCACTTTAGCTCAAACAATAAAAATAACAGATGCACCTTCGTGATTTCATGACATTCTTCCACTTAAATGAGATTCATAAACTTAGAGATGCAACATGAGATAGATTCATAGTGCTAAACATGCAAGAAGACAACTCTAGCCAAAAGTTTATATTCTGTTCAACTCACCATGAACAATTGAAAACACACAAAAGAAACTTAGAAATCGAAGTGATTTGATGCTAAAATTGAAATGGGTTTGATGCAAAAATTGAGAGCCAGCCACTCTATCTTCTCAACCTTCTAGGCTTTCGAGACAATCAAATTATTTCTTTCTCACTATTTCTTGTTTTCTAAAAAATGTTCCTACTATCTTTATGCAAATCTACAGATAGCTGTATGGATCGCCTTTGATAGGTTTGCCTTCGAACAAATAAAGTTGCTCCATTGTGGTATAGAGCACCATAGTTTCAAACTACGCAAAAGCTTGAAACTTGTGAGCTCTACACGCCTGCAGTTAGCATGAGTTGATTTTCTAATGACTTTAAAAGTCACTTTTCTAATCACTTTACTAAATCAATAAGGTTTTAAAGTCACTTTTCTAACGGATTTGTTAAATTCAATCATAATTAAAACTGTTTATAAAATAATTTATTCAATTATACGAAAATCTGAATCAGAAAGGGATGGGAGTAATACTACTTAAAATGTTTTAGTGGGAACAAATAGTGTGAATAAAGATACGATTTTCAGCATGAATGTCTGCCCTGAGCTTTTGATCGTTTTTGTAGAGGAAAAAAAATACCAACATGAATTAATGGTCATTCTGAATGCAAAAACTTAAATCTTTTATAAGTATACAAAAGCACTTGCTGAAGTGCATAACCCTGGTTATCAATTTCGAATGTTAAAAGAAAATGTTTTCAAGTAAAAATAACATAAAAATGGAGAAAATAGGCATCAATAGCCAATACACATTCAAATATGGGGCAAGCATAAAAGTATGTTTCATTAAGGCATTTTGACAAACAGTTTACATTCAACATTAGAAGGAGAGATTTTTGCTGCTTTCTCCCTTGATTTTGATTAACATAGCACTAATTTGACAAAGCAAAACTATGAAGAATGATTTTTTTTTTCACACAAGATAAATTATACCGGGTGTAATGAAACCGGAGAATGAAAAGAGAACCTGTTCGACTGCGATTGCGGAGAAGAGGGTGTGTTCAGAGTAAAGTTGGTACAAAGTTGAAGGATTCCATAACATTTATTTTACGATAATTTAACTCAATTTGAAGCTTCTGACGTCCAAATCTTAAATAAAAAATATTTAGATATCAGTATTTTCCACTTAGTGCAGTAGCACAGAACCCCCAACACCTCAAATAAAAAAAAAATCAGATTTTTGCTAATTCAAATTGAGTTCTAAAGGGGATAGATATTACCCGAATTGCACAAATGGAGTGCGGACATGCAATTGTGGAGAAACAACATTAAACATTGAATATGCTCACTAACCTTACTGAACGATTGATAAAGTCGGAGATAACTCCCTAATGTCCTCGCTACACACTGTCGGTTCAATTGATCGGAGAGAAAGTCCGATGATTGGAGTTGGTATAGTCTCTGAGAAGGAAATTCATTGATTACCTCCCATTAGTTCCTATTTGGAATTTGATTTTAAGCCCTAGAATCGTTCTTCGCCCTTCAACTTTTGAAATCTGTCTCGACCGCTTTTGGAGGGATTAGAGAGAACGGCGACGACCATAAAAGAAGAGGGGGGGAGGCAACAACCATGGCAGAAGAGAGAGGGGAGGCGACATGCGACGTTTGTAGTAGAGGTAAGGGATGTTTTGGGGAAGAGGGGCTTTTGAATTTTTTGTAGTGACGAAGAGGGGGTAGAGGGGGTAGAGAGAGAGTTTGAGAAGAAGAGTGTTCGGAATATGAAAGGGCTCCGGCTTATTAATTAGGTACGCTATGAGAAGGGGCAGTTTGGGAATACGGAAAATAATGAGTTTTTGTTTAGGCGGGAAAATGGTGCTTGCATTTGTGCTATTTTATAGTTATAGATCACAGTAGCTCTGGTTCAAAAAGAGCGATCCTTCCCGAGGCCCGCTTGAATCACTTAATTCTTCCCAAACGCAATCAACATGCGTCAAAGCGTGTTGGTCCAAACAGGGCCGGCTCAATTGATACGGAGGCCTAAAGCGAACTCTAAAATGAGGCCTTTCTAAAATAAATAAAAATTTATTATTAAAATTATTATATTTTTATTTTAAGTTTATCTTTCGTGCTTTTTTGAGATGCAAAATCATTTATTAAATTACTGTAATCGATTTCAAACTTTGTTGTTGACATTTCTATAAGATAAAATAAAAAAAGCAATGTATTTTCACAAAATTAAAATAAATGACTATAAATCAAATTATCAAATCAAGGCAATAAGACATAATACTAAGAAAAAAGTAGTTAGAACAAATAAACTTGGTCGCGGTATCGGTCGCGGCCTCGCAAGGCAAAGCCCAATATTGCCAATTCGTTTACTCGATCGGTCGATCCTCCGCTTTGTTCACAAATCGCAAATCGTAATTGTCAATGTCAATTTGAGAAAAATAGAGGATTGAAATCAAGAAGGAAAGAACTGAAGAAGATTGTCTTGGAATGAGATGGATTATAAATATAGCTATTAAGTATTAAGTGAAAAAGAATAACCGTTTAACTTTGTTTTAGGAAATTAAAGAGTCGGACTCGGACAGGCTGTGAAGCCGGTAATTTGCAAGCTTTAACTCTTTGTTTCTTTCAAGGTAGTAATAGAATAATAGATAGATAGGACAATTAAAAAAATTAAAAACATACTACTACTACTAACAGTCTAACAAAAAATGGAGGCCTATATTTTGGTGAGGCCTAAAGCCCTAGGTTCCTCAACTTCACCCTTGGGCCGGCCCTGGGTCCAAATGGGTTTTCTTCTACTACCATTGATTCTTCCTGCACTCCATCCTGTCAACACAAAATAAGAAGAAAAAAACCATTGAAAGGCATTAAAATTTTAATTTTTTAAACATTCATTTTGGAATGAAGGGAGTAATGATTTATGTTCATTTTAGCAAAGCAGAACAGTAACAATTTTAATGGTTAGTCTAATATCTAGTCTAAGATTGACCATGCTATGCTCTGCTCGGCTCGATTAAAGGCCTAATGAAGAACTTATCAATCAAGAACCCTAATTTAAATGATCAATTTCATATAATTTGGTTAATGGATATCCAATTTATTTATCACCCGAAAAAGTTAATAAATCAGAACCCGTTTGTAGAAATAAATACTCCGTAGATCGGGTCCCCAATTAGTATGTCATCAAACGAGACAATAAACCATTTATTTTATCACCAAAAAAGAAAAATTATCAGATTCCCAATCCCCAGATCTAAGCAAGAATCCTAGAGGTTTCTTTAAATAGAGTTTCAATCAGGGTGGCATGACATCAAAGCTTATACCAGAGTCGAAGAGGATGACAAAACTGGAGCACATCTGAATTACAATAGGAAGTTGCTGCTTGAATCCAGCATACCTGTTATAGCCATGTAAGTATAAATAATACACATACAAGAAATAGGCATCATAATTACATGTCTTAGGTTTTACTAAAGAAAAAAGAAAACATCGAGTTTCATGGGACAAAAACCGGGCGAATCCATCACCATTTCGCTTGCAACAAATATGCTATCATTAGGGATGGCCAAACCGGACCGGAATCGGAAAATCGGACCGAAACCGGCCCGGAAAAGCCCGAAACCGTCATGAACCGGTGAGAAAACCGGAACCGGGGTAACCGAAACCGGTTTGGAGGCGGGCCGGTTAAGGTTCACCAAATTGGTGAACCGGACCGGAAAAAGCCCGGAACCGGACGAAAATTTGTTGTTTTTAAATAGAACCGGCCCGGAACCGGACCGGAAAAGCCCGGAACCGGACCAAAACCGTGAGAAAACCGTAACCGGATAACCGGAACCGTGAGAAAAGCGGGCCGGTTAAGGTTCACCTCCTCGCCGAACCGGAACCGGCGGTTCAAGGCCCGGAACCGGAACCGGACCGGATTTGGTCATCCCTAGCTATCATGCTCATACTATTTGGTTTACCACGCTATGCAGGACCCTTCTCGATTTATCTTGAATACGAGTGTCCGATATGGGGAACGACCGGGTAAACTAAAGAACAAAGGGGCCGTTTGGTTCGGTAGAAAAAAAGTGAAGGAATGGAATGATCAATGAAATTGAATTCATGAAGGAATTGGAATGGGAAAAAAATGGTCAAACCCCTCCGTTTGGTTGGTACGGAATGGAATGAAATTGTCATTCAATTCCTTAGTAAATCATTTTTGGTTTGAAATACAAATTATAGGAATTGAATGAAAGCATATAAAATGTCCAATTTACCCTTTTTTAAAATATTTTTTTTGGGGGTGGGGTGGGTGGGGTAGGTAAGGGGTATGCAAAATGAGTAAAAAATATTTTTTCCTGGAGGGGTGGGGGTAGGGCAGGGGCTGGATGGGGGGGGGTAGGCAGGGGTCTTTTTAAAAAAAAATTTGGGGGGTTGAGGGTAGGCAGGGTCTTTTAAAAAAATTTGTGGGGGGTGGAGGGGAAGGGCGGGGCTGAATGGAGGGGGTGGCGGGGATCTTTTAAAAAAAAATTCGTGGGGGGTGGGGGAGGGGGTGGGGGGTAGGGCGGGGGTTGGATGGGGGGGGTAGGCGGTGGTCTTTTAAATTTTTTTTTTTGTGGGGGTGGGGGGTAGGGCGGGGTTGGATGGGGGTGGGTGGGGGTAGGCGGGGTCTTTAAAAAAAATTCGTGGGGGGTGGGGGGTAGGCGGGGCCGGATGGGAGGGGGGTAGGCATGGGTCTTTTTTAACAAAAATTCATGGGGGTGGGAAGTAGGGAAGGGGCTGGATTGGGGGGTAGGCGGTGGTCTTTTAATTTTTTTTTTGTGGGGGTGGGGGGTAGGGCAGGGGATGAATGGGGGGTAGGCGGGGGTCTTTAAATTTTTTTTTCGTGGGGGTGGGAGGGGGGGTAGGGCAGGGGCTGGATGGGGGGAGAGGATAGGCAGGGGTCTTTTAATTTATTTTTTTTTCGTGGGGGTGGGGGGGTAGGACAGGGGCTGGATGGGGGGGGGGTAGGCAGGGGTCTTTAAAAAAAAATTCGTGGGGGTGGGGTGGGGTGGGGTAGGGCAGGGGCTGGGTGGGGGTGGATAGGGGTAGTGGTAGTGGTGGTTTGGGTTTGGGGGTATTTTGGTCAAATTTCTTTTTTTTGAATTTCATTGCGAAAGGAATTGGCCATTCCTCCCATATATGGAGGGAATGGCAAATTCCTTTCATGGATGGAATTGGCCATTCCAACGGTATGAAAATTTTAAAAAATCTTCAACCAAATATGCCAAAGAATTTGGGGGAATGGAATTGGGCATTCCATTCCCCCACTTTACACCAACCAAACGCCCTCAAAGAGTCTGAGCATCACATTAAATATATACTTCCTCCGTCCCCAACCTAAGTGCACACTTTTCATTTTGGGTGTCCCAAACCTACGTGCACATTTTCTAAAATGGAAAGAAATCTTTACTATTCCCTCCACTCATTCTCTCTCCTACATTATTTTAATACTCACAACACCATTATAATTTACTATTCCCTCCACTTATTCTCTCTCCTATTTTATTTTCACACTCACAACACTTTCAATATAATATTCTCTCCTTAATTTACGTGAAAAGTCAAAGTGTGCATCTAGATTGGGGACGGAGGGAGTATATTCGTGTGTGTGTGATGTAATCCGGTTCAAGAAATATTTGACAAAGTCAAATATATTAATTATTTTGTATTTTAATTAGTATTTTAGAATTTAATTTGTTGTAGTTTATATTTTATTTCTTATTTTCGTCATTTATTTTAATAGGATGATTAGAGGTAATTTTAGGGTTGATTTTGAGGAGATTTACTAGTTTTTTGAGTCCTATTAAGTTACCATATAGGTTAGGAGTAATTCTAAAAAGTTTAGGAGTATTTTTCAAGTTTTATGGACACTATAAAATAGGCCTAAAGTTGTATTCCGAAAATTAGACTATTTTGATTAATAAAATTAATTTGATTGCTTTGCAATTGTGGGTTTTTCCCTTTGGGTCTTGATTGACTTGCAGAAGACTCTCGCAAGAGATTCTTGTTGGAGTTCTTTGAATTCCTTGTGAAGGTTCTCATCTTCTTGGTGTTTACTTCTTCAAACCCTAATTCAATTGTTGATTCAATTCGAATTGGGTCAAATAGTTGTTGATTCAATTATTTGCCTATCATTTTTTTTTAATTTCCGCTACAACCCTTTACATCAGTTGGTATCAGAGCAAAGGACGATCCAAGGATTAACATGGCTGGAGATCAAGGAAACAACGACATGAAGGCACTCCTCCAACAATTGATCGCCTCGAATGTCACTTTCATCAAATATGTTGTTAATGGGATCAATGATCGTGTGATTCATGCTAATCAACAGGCGAAATATTTATTTTCAAAGGAGGAGGAACTTTCAATGGAGGCCAACTTTCACCATGACTTCTTTCTTCATTATGAATCCCTTCTTGTAAGCGGCCGACTTCCGCCAGAAAAACAATTTCTAGTAGATTTGCATAAAGAGTATAGGGATGAAGCTTTGAAAAAATCGGAACCTCTTTGGCACAAAGCTTGTTCTTATTTGAAGCAAGTTCGGCGTTTGAAAGCACAAAAAACTATTGAATTGAAGCGTCTTGAGGAGGAAGAACGTCGCCTTGTTATTGAAGAATTTCCTACTCCAGAAGAAGCGTTTGATGAGGAGGTTATTTGTGAGTTCAAAGAAGATTTGAGCATTGTTCAGGTTTGTGATGATATTATTACTTCAAATATTATAATACCTGATAATGTTCTAGTTGAATTCAAGGAGAAAGAAGAAGGTGGTAATGATTGTTCAAAATCCCCAATTTTTGATGAAAATTTGGGTGTTGTTAACAACAAGGAAGAAGTTATTTGTGAAGATTTTTTGATCATTGTTGATCAAGGGGAGGAAGGGGAGGAAGATCAACACAAGGAGGATGGGATGGATGGAATAATTTTATATCCGGAAGAGATCATCTTATGTCAATGTGTTCTTAAAAAGAAAATTTATTCGAAATATATTTTTAAGTGGGACGGCACTTTCCAAACATCGGGTGAGAACTCGGGGTCGAGTTCTTTTGAAGAGTGGGTGAATGATGTAATCCGGTCCAAGAAATATTTGACAAAGTCAAATATATTAATTATTTTGTATTTTAATTAGTATTTTAGAATTTAATTTGTTATAGTTTATATTTTATTTCTTATTTTCGTCATTTATTTTAATAGGATGATTAGAGGTAATTTTAGAGTAGATTTTGAGGAGATTTACTAGTTTTTGAGTCCTATTAAGTTACCATATAGGTTAGGAGTAATTCTAGAAGGTTTAGGAGTATTTTTCAAGTTTTATGGGCACTATAAAATAGGTCTAAAGTTGTTGTTAGGACCTAACTTTGATCAATGTCTTAGTTAGTTGGTTTTGATAAAGGAATATATATATAGAACAGGGTTTATATCAAAAGAGGAAGACTGTCAGTCATGATCCTTTTCTCTGACAGCTAAGTCCATGACTGACCAAATCAAACTTCATATTCATTCCTCAGTGTATCTGGCAGCTATGAGTTTGATAGTTATGATTCTGTTGTATACAATGATTACAATCAATCAAAAACATGAATCATATTCTCTCTCTAAGCCATCAAGATCATCAAAGTGCATCTCAGTCCTTATTAGAGAACATCTCTGATAGCTAAGCCTTGTATGATCTGACAGCCATGACTTCATTCCTCTGATAGCCATCACTTTGTCTCAATCTCTGTTACCACAATCTCAACCAAAGTGGAACCTGGATCTTCACAGCTGTCAAGTTCACCATTGAAGACCAATGAAGACCACTGAAGACCTTCTAGAAGCTCTCAGTTCAAGCCACAGCTCAAGCCAGCTCATGAAGACCTGCATGTGGACAAGTGGGACAAAGACCAGTCAAGGCTCATTAATGTAGCTGCAACAGTCATATTCCAACGGCTACATTGAAGGGTATAAATAGAGGAGTTCTTCCTCTACACAATACTACTGAAAAATACTCTTTTTCACAGTCCAAAACCTTTCCCTCACACCCACACACACCTCCTGTAATTCACACACACACTCACCAATCCTTACCCTTTGAACTCTGTTCCAAACCAAACCCTCACCCCAAAACCTTTGCCTCCACAACAAAACACCCCTTAGTGTGTTAATTCACACATTCCAAAATCCTAAGACTGTACTTTAGGTGTAGAATTAGTTTGTAATCACTCAAGACTGTACTTTGAGTGTATTATTTGTTTTGTAAAATCTTGAGACTGTACTTCAAGTTGTAAAAACACTTAAGACTGTACTTTAAGTGTATCCCTAGTTGACTGTACTAATTAGGAAGAGGAAGTTCAAGGAACTTGCCTGAATCAATCATTTATAATTTTTGTTGATTAAAGATTATAATAAAATTGATCTCACTTGTCAAGATTGACAGTGGGGGTGGATGTAGGAGGAGTGAACTCTGAACCACTTTAAATTCTCTGTGTTATTACATTTTTGCAATCACATTCACACACTTGCATTATTTCTTTGTATTTCTTGTCCTATCATTATTTCAAATCTCTCTTATTCCATTTGCACAATTCAACTATCATCGACGGCTAAGCCAAAACCATAGGCTGTCGATCATGCATATCAACAAAGGGCCTTTCAATTGGTATCAGAGCTTGTCTTCATATTCTAATGTCTAACAACTTGTGAAAGATCCTCTTCAAACCCACCATGCCTCAACCAAGAAGAAATAATGAGAAAGACATCCCACACATTGATGACTGTGGATCTTTTGAGATCTATGCTTCAAAAATAAAAACATACCTTGATGCTAACAGTATATGGAATTGGTATGTTCTAGAGAATGAAGTGTCCTACCCAACTCAAATGCATGCGATGGAGGACCTAGTAAGGTCAAATCCCCGAAACATGGTGCAGAAGGCGAAAAGCAATTGATAAGTGCAAACTTGAAAGTCAAGAACATTCTTCAAAAGAGTGTAAATGACTCACTAGCACAAGAAATTGCTAAGGAACCAAATGCTAGAACAGCATGGGCTCTTATTCAAACTAAGTTCACTAAACACTCCAGTGTTAGGACACAAAACTTGTATAACTTGCTTAGGCAATTAGACAACTTCAAGTTCTACCCTGGAGAAAAGGTGAGTCTTTGCTCGGCCCGGGTTTGAGAACCTTGTTAGATCAATTGCTGACCATGGAAAAACCTTTGAACAACAAGATCTCTGCCTCAAGATATACTCAAATCTTCCTCAAGAATATGAAAAGGTAGCATTACCTATTAGAGAAGGATCTGAATGGAGCACCATGACAGTTGAACAGTATTTTGGAAAACTTGAAGCTTATGAATTGGAAGGTATGATAAAAATTCAATCAGTCCCTTCCATTTCACAAACCTTAGCTTTAACTGCTCAAGAAACTGTCCACAAGCCAATCACTTACCAAGACATTGAGACCATTGTCAACAATGCCCTTCAAAAGATAAACATCAGCTCCAAACCTGTCAGCAAACAGATCTCCCAAGAAGACATTCCAAGTCTCATTTCCATGGCTGTCAGAAATGCCATGAAATTTCAAAAGAAATCTTTTGACAAGAAATTCAATCCCTCCACATCTAATGTTCAACAAGACAGCTACAAGAAGATAATTGATTGCTTCAACTGTGGAAAGCAAGGACATTACTCGTATGATTGCCCTGAACCAAGGAAACCTAGGGACAATCAGACAGCTAAGAAGATGACCTACTCAAAAGAGATCATTCACAGTTCTAAGTGCAACTGCTTCAATTGCTCCAAAAATAAACATGACAAAAACAAAGAGCAAGTCATGATAGCTGACTCATCAAAATTCAGTGATGAAGAGTATGTGTCAAGTGATGATTTTGAAATTGAAGAAGAAGAAGCCATGATATGTCTTATAGCTGAAGATGAGGAAGAATCTGACAATGAGGAAGAGATGGAAGCACTTGCTGCTGCTGATGAACTAAAAGAGGTACATGATTTTAACTCTTTAAATATTGATGGTTTTAAACAATTAGTTTGCACTCTTTTAATTCAAACCAAAAAACAAAAAACTAGCTTTGCTTCAATTGGTCAATGAGAATCTTTCCCAATCCTCAACCATTGACACCCTCACA
This sequence comes from Adenophora triphylla var. japonica, assembly GCA_022495995.1. Lineage (NCBI taxonomy): Eukaryota > Viridiplantae > Streptophyta > Magnoliopsida > Asterales > Campanulaceae > Adenophora > Adenophora triphylla. The sequence goes on from JAFEMH010005411.1 coordinate 77,226, forward strand.
AAAACCATTTCTGAGCTTGAGAAAGCATGCCAAGGGCTAAGAGATCAATGCATCATGCTTGAAAAACAAAACATGGATCTGACAGCTGAGACATCAAGTAATCATGAAAATTGTCAAAAACTCAGTAATCTTGAAAAAGAAAATGATGCTCTTAAAAAGAAAATAGATTCATGGAACATGTCAAGCAAAGCATTATCACTTTTCACCTACACCCAAAGGCGTCCCAGTGACAAAACAGGAATTGGTGCTGATGATCCTACACAAAAGGTGTACTCTCCTCCCACTGGTGAAAGGGCCATTGAAAAAATGGTTCTAGAAAACCTAAGCTACTCGGCGGCTATCAAACTCAAACCTACCCTGTTCAAAACCAAAGGAAAATCAAAAGAAATCTTGGGTGGTCCTAGTCAACCAAAGGAAGGACCAAGTAGAATTCAAGGAAGCAAGTATATTTGGGTTCAAAAAGGAGCCAATATACAGGAAGAAGTCAAGCTGCAAGAATGTGCTAGTCAGTCAAGTCCTGTCGGGACGCCAAGGGTTGACGGGCGGCCCAAGGCATGACAGACAGCCAAGGCCTGACAGACAACCAAAATCTTCCAAACAACAAAGAACCCCAAGGCAACAAAGATTCTATAACAAACATAGATACACCAAACAACAAAAACCTCAATGGCAATACTCAAATGGTAGAAGCCATGCAAATCAAAATGACTCTCCCAGATCATCCTCTTCAAATAGCTTTCAGTTTCAACCCCAATACAACAATCCAAACCACTTCTTCAATCCATCCCAATCCACTGTCCTCACACCTTACATGATGCAAATCATGTCATATTATCATACCCTAAACCAGTTCTTCAACAAGGGACCAATGAACAAAGCTAGGGTTCCAAAGAAAAACTAATCCTTTGGACCCAAAAGAATAAAAAGGGGTACCATAAAATTTACTTTCTGTTTTGCAGGTACCCAGGAAAGGACTTTGGTATTTAGATAGTGGTTGTAGTAGACATATGACCTTCAATAAAAGGTGGTTGCAAAAATATTCCCCTAAAAATGGTCCAAATGTAACCTTTGGTGACAATTCCCAAGCTAAGGTCAAAGGATCAGGAAATCTTATTACAAAAGATATCATTTTTACAAATGTGTCTTATGTAGAGGGTCTCAAACACAATTTGATCAGCATAAGTCAAATCTGTGATAAGGGATATCATGTTGTTTGCACTAAGGATAAATGCACTGTTAAAGATAAAAACAATAAAGTCATCCTAACTGGATCAAGAAAAGGAAATCTCTACTGCTTAAACTTAGAAATTGTGGAATCCTCAAATGCTCACTGCCTTCTGTCTTTCAATCAATCTGATATGTCATGGCTATGGCACAAAAGATTGGCTCACCTCAATCACAAAACCATTTCCAAGCTTGCAAATTCCAATCTAGTCAGAGGTCTACCAAAGATCCCATTCAAAAAGGATAAACTTTGCAAAGCATGCCAATGTGGAAAGCAAAAGAAATCTTCATTCAAACCCAAGACCAAGTTGGACACCTCAAGACCTATTGAACTGCTTCATATGGATCTTTTTGGACCCATAAGAACTAGATCTTTAGGAGGAAAAAGATACTCCCTAGTTGTTGTTGATGATTTCACAAGATTCACTTGGATCATTCTTCTTGAATCCAAAAGTGACACCCTTAGCTGTCTGATAAAGCTGTTCAATAAAATTCAAAATCAAAAAGGGACATCCATCATCAAGATCAGATCTGACCATGGGAAGGAATTTGAGAACACAGGAGTAGAAGAATATTGTGACTCCAAAGGCATTGATCACAATTTTTCAGCCCCAAGAACTCCCCAACAAAATGGTGTTGCTGAAAGGAAGAACAGGACAATTTGTGAAGCAGCTAGAACAATGCTGTCAGAACACAATCTCCCAAAGTATTTTTGGGGTGAAGCTGTTACTACTGCTGTGTATGTTCAAAACAAAACACTAATCAACAAATTCCACAAGAAGACTCCATATGAATTGTGGAATAACAAAGTCCCTACCATTTCCTACTTTCACAGCTTTGGAAGTAGATGCTTCATTCACAACAATGGCAAGAACAATTTGGACAAATTTGACTCCAAAAGTGATGAAGGAATATTTCTTGGATACTCTAACACAAGCAAAGCCTATAGAGTTTACAACAAAAGAAGACTTGTTGTGGAAGAATCAATTCATGTTGACTTTGATGAAAACAATGATCAAAGTGTAACTGAGTTGTGTGATTTTGATGAAGGTTTGGGAAACCTAGATAATCTTCCTGAAGCATCTCCCATTCTTGACTCAACTGTTCTCAATCATGAACAAGATTCATCAAATCTTCCATACATGGTTCCAAGAAACTCATCTGACAGCCATCCTGTGCCAGACAGCCATGAACCATCTCACTCTCATCAACAATCAATCCAGCCAACCAAGTCAACAGCAATCTCTCCCACTTTCAATCCAATTGATGAGGAAGAAAATATTCAAATAAATGGTCATCCCTTGACTGACCCTCCTCAAAATTTTCCCTTAGCTGACAGCCAACCCTTAGCTGACAGCCATCCCAATTCCTCATATAATCCATCTTCTAGCCACCTTCCATCTCCATCCAATAATCCTCTTTCTCCTCCTAAAAACAATGATGAAACTACCATTACCCACATCATTCCACCAAATAAAGATCTTTACATCAGCCTTCAAATTGATAAAACCCCAGTTCCAGACAACATCCCTTTTCTCATGAGTGCATTCATATCCCAAGTGGAACCAAAGAAAATAAATGAAGCACTTCAAGATCTTGGCCCGGATTGAAGCCATGGAAGAAGAACTAGAAGCGGTTTGAAAGAAACAAAGTGTGGCAACTTGTTCCTAAACCAAGAAATCAAACTGTCATTGGAACAAGATGGGTTTTTAGAAATAAGATGAATGAAGAAGGTGTTGTAGTAAGAAACAAAGCCAGACTGGTTGCCCAAGGATATAGACAAGAAGAAGGTATTGACTATGATGAGACCTTTGCACCTGTTGCAAGACTTGAAGCTATAAGGCTATTCCTTGCCTATGCTTCATTCAAGAAGATGAAAATATTCCAAATGGATGTCAAGAGTGCATTTCTAAATGGAGTTTTAAATGAAAAGGTCTTTGTATCTCAACCCCCTGGATTTGAGCACCCAAAGTTTCCTGATCATGTATTCAAACTGAACAAAGCATTGTATGGGCTTAAACAAGCACCAAGAGCTTGGTATGATACCCTATCTAGATATCTCCTTGGCAAAGGATTTACCAAGGGCCATATTGATAATACTTTGTTTATCAAAAAATATGGAGATGATCAGTTGCTCATCCAAGTCTATGTTGATGACATCATCTTTGGCTCATCAAATGAGGACTTGTGCACTGAATTTGGAGATATTATGAAGGATCAGTTTGAAATGAGCATGATTGGTGAGCTCACCTTCTTCTTAGGACTCCAAGTCAAACAAATGAAGGAAGGAATCTTCATCAACCAAGCCAAATACATAAGGGATATGATCAAGAAGTTTGACATGCAAACTGCTTCCCCTGCCAAAACACCCTTGTCAACCACAACCAAACTCCATGCTGATCTAGATGGTCAAAGTGTAAATCCAACACTTTACAGAAGCTACATTGGATCTCTTCTTTATGTAACAGCTTCAAGACCTGACATTATGTTTAGTGTATGTCTTTGTGCTAGATTTCAAGCTAATCCCAAGGAATCTCATCTCTCTGCTGTCAAGAGAATTCTAAGATATCTCAAAGGAACCCCTGATTTTGGCTTGTGGTATCCCACTGAATCCCCATTCTCTCTAATTGGATTCAGCATTCGACTATCTTTGGATGTAATCTAGATAGAAAATCCACAAGTGGTGGATGCCAGTTTATTGGCTCAAGAATCATTTCATGGTCAAGCAAAAAGCAAACCTCAGTTGCCACTTCAACAGCTGAGGCTGAGTATATTGCTGCAGGCTTGTGTTGTTCACAAATTCTCTATCTTAAAAGTCAACTTCAAGACTTTGGAATTGAATTATCCAACATTCCCATCTTCTGTGACAACTCAAGTACTATTGCCATGACAGAAAACCCTGTCCAACATTCAAAAACAAAGCATATTGAGGTCAGACATCATTTCATCAGGGATCATGTTGAAAAAGGGAATATCAACCTTGCAAAAGTTTGCACTGAGGACAATGTCTCTGATATTCTCACAAAAGCCATGGATGAAAAGAGGTTTGAGATATTAAGAGCCATGCTTGGTATGATAAATATGCCAAAATAAAAGGTTGTTCTTCATATATAAAAAGAAAAAGAGGCTTACATACTGGGTAATGCTGTCACAATGTTTCCTGACAGCTATTCCCTCATAAACATTCCTGATAGCCATCCACTGATAGCTATCTTTCCAAAACCCATGAAAACCAAAGACAACAACAAAAACATACAACAAAAAAAAAACATACAAAAACCCTTGAAATCTCTCTCTCTCATCTTCCTTCACCCAACAAAAGCTTCCTCCAAACCATACAATCTTCAAAACCAGCTCCCCTCTTCAAACCCACACCTTAGCTGTCAGACATTCTTTGGAAATGTCACAGTCTCTCCAGATCCTCCTCCAGCACTCATTCCTTCATTTCTAGCCTCCTGAGTTGATTGCAAGGTCTGTTGATACCTTTGCAACCATATTGGGTGCCTCTCCAAGAAAGGATCAATGGAAGTAACTGAATATTGAAGAGAAGGACTTGCTCTCCTTGGCCACCACTCTTCAACTGCATCATATGGCTGAAGCAAACCCTCCATTGGAGTCACAAAGCTAAAATCTCCAGAAAAAGAACCATTCCCTTCAACTGCAAAAGGTTGACCAACACTTGACTCCACTCTTTCCACAGCAGGAACTCTAGCAGGACTAAAGCAACCTATCACCTGGTTGAATAGGTATGAGATTGTTGAAGAAGGAGATATATGCACTCCTGCAAAGTTATCCCCTCTCCCCTCCAACAAACCAACCCCTGGAGAAAGTGAATCCCTACTCACTGGAGTATACAGCTTCTCAGGCTTACCCTTCTTCTTGACAGCTAAGCTCCTTTCCATTGCTGTCTGAGCCCTATCTTGCTTAACCAATTCCCCCAATGTATAAACCCTTTCCACCTTATTTTTTCCCTTACTAGTCTCCCTCTGATCAACCTTGATAGTCTTTCCAAAGAGCCTTATTCCCTCTCCCTCTCTACTGTCAATTTTCTCTCTGACAGCTATCTGCTTAACACCATAATCCTGATCCTCTCTCACTCTCTTGTTCTTACCTTTGTCTCTCACTCCCTCTGAACTTTCAAGAACATTGAAGGACTCTCTCTCTATCTCCATTTTGTCCCCACTCAAATCATCCTCACAATTCTTCCCAAAAACCAACTTTTTTGCTGTTTGAGCCATAATTTTTGGGTTAAACTTTGAAGAAAATCTACCCATTTGTGTTTGTAAAACAATCTGAATAATTTTCCTCTAAAGTTGTCATTGTTTTATAGGCAATTTTCACCTAGCTATCTCAGACAGCCATCATCATTCAAACTAGACTTAACTGTCAGAGTTTTCTTTCAAACAGCTAGGTTAAAGCAACTTTTATGTGATTTGATCGTGTTAATTGCTCACAATTGTCACTTCCTTTGCCGTCTCTTCCCCTGCAAAGCTTCTTGAAAAAGGGAATGTTCTTCTTGTGTTTTGTGGGAATTAATGTCTCAACGTGGGGAAGGGTAAAAACCACTGTTCATATGAACAGTTACTTAACTTTGAAACCCCCAATGCCCATTAAAACCCACGTTCCACTCATCATTTATCTCTCTCTCTCTTTCGCAATCACCAAAATTCCTATTTCATTAACCCTCAGTTTAAAATTCATCTCTTTCCCTCTCTAATACAACATCGTATTCCTTCAACCCTAATTCCTTTAAACCATCAATGGCAGACTCCAAAGCTATTTACCCAGATGCTCATGGTTATTTCATCAAACCTAACTTTTATGAGACTGAAGTTGGAATCCTCATCAAAGAACTTCTTGAGGTAAATGAATTAATTGATTTCATGGGAGCTAGACCTCCAATCTATGAAGAACTATGCAGAGAAATTTATTTGGTGGGCAACAGAAACAGAGAGAACAACTCAATAACTGCCACCATAGATAATGTAAAGATTACCATTACTCAAGAAATGGTCAGTAAGGTCTATGGGATCCCAAACAAAGAAGATGCAGTGAAAAATATTTGGGATAGAGGGTCAGACAGATTGAAGACAGTTTATGAGAAATTTCTTGGTATTAAGGTCCCTGACTTCAAGGCTGTTCAAGACAAAGCAATGGTGAAAAACAAAGATGATATCTTCAAGTCAACCCTGATGGATGTGGTCAACAAAGCCATTGATGGCAAGCAATCCTCATTTGATCAAATGGGATCAAATGAATGGAAGCAATTGCTGAGCTTGATGACCAAGGACACAAACTGGTGCATTGTCCTTCTACACAACTTTCAACTGGCAGTCTCAACCTCTACTCTCAAGTTCAAAAAACATGGTAGGAAGATGAACAACTTCAGGTTTATGAATGGAATTCTTCATGATCTAATCCCTAAGCTCAAAACTCCTCTACCCAAGAAGTGGCTCAAAACAGTGAAGCTGTCAGAAATAAGGTGTTTCAATGAAAGAACCTTTTCATTGAAACAAAAGAAAGGAATTGCTATGAAAGCTGGAGATATGAGCCTTGAAAGTTTCAAAGAAGCCCAAGAAAAGTTGCTTGAAGAAACAAGAATAAAGATTGAACACTGGAAGGAGTTGATTGCATTGGCTACAAGTAGGAGAATAAAAAGGGGAGTGAAGACCAATGTCAAGAAAACAGGGGTGTTAAAGAAGACTGTGGTATCTCCTAGCAAAAAGGGCAAAAGCAAGGATGGTCAGATGACTGACAGTGACAAAACCTTGTCTGATAGCCATAGAGTGGATGTGGAAGAAAGAGGTGCTGTTGATAGCCATAGAGATGACACCATGGAGCAAACTCATGCTGGTGATGCTGATGTAGATCCTCAAGAACTCCAGGCAGCTATCAAATTATCAAAAACACAGCATAAAGGAAAGCAACCTCTGACAGCTATCCCTACCAAGCAGACAGTCACCAGATCCAAGGTACAATCCTCCTTATCCATTCTGTCTAAGACTTTGCCAAAGAAAAGAAAACTAGAAAAGAAAGCCCCCAAGGCCAAGAAAACCAAAATAACTACCCCTTCCATTTCTCCTAAATCCACTTCTGTCAGTCCAAGAGTGGACAAGTCATCCACACCCAGCTCAGGTCATCTGTCAGCCATTGAAGCTATCCTTAATCTCAAAGAACCATCAGAGAAGCAACCTTTAAGGGGGAACATTGATGAGAATATCCCCTCTACCCAACCTCAACAGTTAGACAAAATCCTGAGAGCAATTGATGCTATTGAGTTGGATGGGAACCCTGACACTGAAAAAGCTGTTCTCTTGTTTCTTGATGATGTTCTAAGTAAGGAAGAATCTTTAATGGCCCTAGATGAACTCAGGTCTAGGTTTATGAAGAAAAGGAGTGGACCTGGAGAGACATCTAGTAACCCCAAGGTGACAGCTATGGATGTAGATATCCAAACCTTCCCTTCCATTCCTGAGACTGAGGCTGTGAATGAACCTACCCCAACTGTTGAAATTGATAGGGGGAATCTTGATAATATCACTGAGGTTATTCAAAGTCTCAAGAAGGTTGGAGTTGAAATAGATCCAAATCAAGTCTCAAAGGGAGATTCAATCATAAATGCTTGCAAGGGTCTTGTGTTTGATGGAACTCCTGAAAGTGAGGAAGCCCTGACAGCTATTCTTGAGAAAAGGTTGGCCAAAAGAGAAGTCAGGGCAGCCTTAAACCTCCTTAAGTCTCAGTTCAATTCCAATATTCTCAATCAAAGTCTTGGCCAAGCCTCTGAGTCAATCCCAACTGTTTCAACCCAAGCCTCTGCACCTTCCAAACCAATTTCTCCAATCCCTGAAAATGAACCTTTTGAAGCCTCTCCTCAAAGTCCAATCCTTGCTGGACATGGTCAAGATATATCTGACAGTGATCCCATTCTTGACAGTCCTGACAGCCATCCAAGCCATTCTATTCCACCTACTCAAGCATATCTTCCCAAGAAAGAACCTTGGATGCTTAGCTGTGGCATTGACTTCTCTATGTCTTCCATCAAGGCAGCAAGAACAAGGTTGGCACATGTAACTCATTTCCCAGAAATTGCAAACCCATTTACCTATCCAAAATTCTGGGAACTATCAAGAAATGGTTTGATAATGGTAGCAAGAAACCTTGCAGGGTTAGTCTTCTTTGCCTATGAAAAATGGCAAGTGTCAAGAACCTCATCAACCTCCAACTTTGTTCACCAAATCCCATCATTCCCAAAGTTCATCACTCCCAATACTCTTCTTGATTGGGAAGTTCTTTTCAGCCAACTTATCTCTCCTTCACTCAATTCATGCCTATATATGCCAAAGGGTCTAGTCTTCACTCTGTGCATTGACCTTGCAAAATCATTTTTCCTTTCTCTGTTTGAACAAAAGTATGCCCTCATGCTTTTGATAAGCAAAATGGTCAACATCTTTCCCCCAACCCTTAATCCAGGAATTGAGCCCTACCTTTCTCCCTTCATCACTGTTGATCCCATGAACTTCACCTCTCCCAATGAAAACTCTCACTTCATGAACTTGGTCTCTATTCCTGAGATCAAAGAATTCAGAGAATCCATTGCTGACAGTCAAAACAGAACCAAAACTGTTATTGATCTTTCCTCAGACTCTGACAGTGATGATGATGATGCTCCTTCAAGTCCAGATCAAGGCTCTCCAATAATAATTCCATCTCCTACATTTACCAACCATCCTCAGCAATCCACTCATTCCTTTCCTGAAGCTCAAGTCTCAGTTCAATCACAACCAGATCAATCCATTGGGCCCATGAAAAATAAGAGAACAAGGAACAAGAAGAAGCATTTGTGGGGCACAATGAGAATCAGAAATGATCAGATGCCCCTTACAAGAGCTCAACTAAAGTCAAAAGAAGATAAGTTCTTCAAGTATGATGAGAGGATGTCATGGGAATGGAACAATGAGTTCTACTACAGAGGAGTGGAGCCAGATATGAGAAGAGAACTAGAGGAAGAAAGAAATCTGATTATTTCAGCCAGGCAAGAAAGAGAGGAGTTCTATGATCAACTGGCTGATGATTGAAGTGTAGTTTTATGGAACAATTTTTTTTGGTTTGTTAAAACAATTTGTTTTGATTGGCTCAGTTTTTATGACTGTAATCTGTGAACCTTTTCTTGAGATTAAATTCATATATTTCAATCTCATTCTGGTTATTTGTGCTTGCTATGAATCCTTGTATTATTTCATCTATTATTATTTCTCTTATCAAATATGAAAACATGTTCTAAAATAGATCTTCCTTTACCAAAAAGAGGGAAATTGTTAGGACCTAACTTTGATCAATGTCTTAGTTAGTTGGTTTTGATAAAGGAATATATATATAGAACATGGTTTATATCAAAAGAGGAAGACTGTCAGTCATGATCCTTTTCTGTGACAGCTAAGTCCATGACTGACCAAATCAAACTTCATATTCATTCCTCAGTGTATCTGACAGCTATGAGTTTGATAGTTATGATTATGTTGTATATAATGATTACAATCAATCAAAAACATGAATCATATTCTCTCTCTAAGCCATCAAGATCATCAAAGTGCATCTCAGTCCTTATTAGAGAACATCTCTGATAGCTAAGCCTTGTATGATCTGACAGCCATGACTTCATTCCTCTGATAGCCATCACTTTGTCTCAATCTCTGTTACCACAATCTCAACCAAAGTGGAACCTGGATCTTCACAGCTGTCAAGTTCACCATTGAAGATCAATGAAGACCAATGAAGACCACTGAAGACCTTCTAGAAGCTCTCAGTTCAAGCCACAGCTCAAGCCAGCTCATGAAAACCTGCATGTGGACAAGTGGGACAAAGACCAGTCAAGGCTCATTAATGTAGCTGCAACAGTCATATTCCAACGGCGACATTGAAGGGTATAAATAGAGGAGTTCTTCCTCTACACAATACTACTGAAAAATACTCTTTTTCACAGTCCAAAACATTTCCCTCACACCCACACACACCTCCTGTAATTCACACACACACTCACCAATCCTTACCCTTTGAACTCTGTTCCAAACCAAACCCTCACCCCAAAACCTTTGCCTCCACAACAAAACACCCCTTAGTGTGTTAATTCACAAATTCCAAAATCCTAAGACTGTACTTTAGGTGTAGAATTAGTTTGTAATCACTCAAGACTGTACTTTGAGTGTATTATTTGTTTTGTAAAATCTTGAGACTGTACTTCAAGTTGTAAAAACACTTAAGACTGTACTTTAAGTGTATCCCTAGTTGACTGTACTAATTAGGAAGAGGAAGTTCAAGGAACTTGCCTGAATCAATCATTTATAATTTTTGTTGATTAAAGATTATAATAAAATTGATCTCACTTGTCAAGATTGACAGTGGGGGTGGATGTAGGAGGAGTGAACTCTGAACCACTTTAAATTCTCTGTGTTATTACATTTTTGCAATCACATTCACACACTTGCATTATTTTTTTGTGTTTCTTGTCCTATCATTATTTCAAATCTCTCTTATTCCGCTGCACAATTCAACTATCATCTGACAGCTAAGCCAAAACCATAGCTGTCTGATCATCTGCATATCAACAAAGGGCCTTTCAGTTGTATTTCAAAAATTAGACTATTTTGATTAATAAAATTAATTTGATTGCTTTGCAATTGTGGGATTTTTTCTTTGGGTCTTGATTGACTCTTGCAAGAGATTCTTGTTGGAGTTCTTTGAATTCCTTGTGAAGGTTCTCATCTTCTTGGTGTTTACCTCTTCAAATTCTAATTCAATTGTTGATTCAATTCGAATTGAGTCAAATAGTTGTTGATTCAATTATTTGCCTATCCTTTTTTTTTATTTCCATTGCAACCCTTTATATCAGTGTGTGATACAATTTTTTTTTTCAAGGAAAGATCTTGATACAAGTACAACGAGGCACATAATCATGCTTCTATTAAGTTTGACTTGTCAGAGAGCAAAGCATGAGCATACCATCAATGACAATGTGATGGTGAGCTCGATGAACGAACACAAAAAGGGGAATTTTTTTTTAAAATATAGCTTTTTAAAAATTTATATGTCAAAATAACATTTTTAAAAACTTAAGTACCATAGTAACACTTTTGGCTTGAAATCTGGAACTGGTAATTCCGGATTATGAATTCCGGAATTACCAATTCCGGAATTTTTTGTTTTTTTTTGTTTTCCAAAATTGAATTTCCAAAAATAATATGTCCGTAAATAGGGAGCGATCGCGTCCTTATATAGAGCGATCGCTCCATGTGTACTCCGGCGTCACCAATTCCGGATTCTATTTTTTTTTTATTTTCCAAAGCTGATAAATTAGGAAAATAATATTTTCTGGAAAATAGGGAGCGATCGCACGTTTATGGGGGGCGATCGCTCATAGTGTAATCCGGAATTGATAACTCCGGATTCTATTTTTTATTTTTTTTTAATACAAAATATAAAAACAAATTAATATTCTGGAAAAAGGAGAGGGCGATCGCCCCCCATATGGAGCGATCGCTCCTTAGTGGCGTATCTTCAAATCCGGAAATGCAAATTCCGGATTTGCTTTAATTTGAATCCGGTTATACCATCTCCGGATTCAAATTTTCAATTACTTTCCAATTGAAACACAATTGAAACACAGGGAAGAAGAAGGGAAGAAGAAGGAGCAAGTGCAGTGAGAGATAGAGAAAGAAAGAATTAAGGAGAAGGAGAAGGAGAAGGAGAAGGAGAAGAGAAGAAGTTTAAAGAGTTGTGAGAGAAAGTGTTACTTTGGTACCTAAGAATGGTTAGTTATATTTCTTTTTTTAATTTATTTTGAGTTGTTAATTTTAGCTATATATATTTTTCTAAGAATTTTTATTTGTGCATTTTTATATAATTTGTTGTTAAAACTATTGTGATTTATGTACTTAATTTTTGATTGTCAATGAATTAAACAATTGTAATTTAATTTTTGCCTAGTTAGAATTTTTTTAAGTTAGATTTAAAATAAAGTGTTTGTTAAAATTACTTTGACAAACATGTTGCAATTTTTCTATTTAAATGTAGCAAAACTTTATGTCCCATTTAAATTTAATTACTATTAAATTTTTGTATTTCAGATGAATCAATATGAACAACAACAATTTATTGATCCTGGGCCAATCGATCCACATGTATTGACTTCTCAGGATACACATAGATCTAAATATATTTGGGAGGGACAACAGTTAACCAATTTAAGACCTAGGCATGGTCCAGTACTTCCAGCTAGAGTTGATTGGAGGATAGAAGATAAGCTTATAAATACATGATTTTATGGAGTGTATTTATTAGGTCATATACAATATGATTGGCATTTAATTGAGGCTTTGATTGAAAGATGGCGTCCAGAGACCCACACTTTTCACTTACCTGTAGGGGAGATGACCATCACCTTAGAGGATATTGGCATGTTGTGTGGTCTTCCCTGTGGAACGGAATGCCGGTGACTAGTTCAGAAACTAGTAGGAGTGCGGGGGCATGGGTTGAGATTGTTGAGGAGTTATTTGGGGTTGCACCCTCAACTGCAGACATCAAAAGAGGTGGAATGATATTAATGAGATGGGTTCTAGGACACTTCCCTCATTTTGAACAGCTTCCCAATAATGCGTCCGAGCATATGATTGAGACATATACTCGAGCTTACATTTTCTTATTATTGGGGTCATACATTATGCCCGTCTCGTCTGATAACCTAGTGAAGTTGATGTACCTCGCACTTCTTAGGGAAATAAATAGTATTGGTCAGTATAGTTGGGGTAGTGGAGCGTTGGCCTTCTTGTATAGGGAGATGTGTGTAGCATCTCAGCACGATTCGAAAGGGTGTGGTGGCTTCTTAACCATTGTACAGGTATGTCAATTATAAATGATTACATTATGCTAGTGAACTTAATCGGTTTTGTACGTAATGATAATTTTTTTATAGCTTTGGGCATGGGAGAGGTTGTTGTGTACACAACCTAGGAGACAGGATGCAATAACACTTACTGGATTGCAACCAGTGGGTTACAGGTATATTTCAATTACTTCATTTTGTAAATGATCTGTTTTGTAATATATCGCTTTTTTACTCATTATTTTTTATGTCAATGGTTTCATATGTAGGTGGAAGGGTCCATTGTCGTATACTTCTGTGACTGCCCATAACCTGCAAGGCTATCGAGACCAGTTGTCATATTTAGACAAGGATCAGGTTGTGTGGCAGCCATACAACGGTGTGCCAGTTCCGAATTTCTGTCTTCAGGGCCAAGCTATATGGAGGGCGAAGGTGCCCCTCATCTGCTTTGAGAGGGTTGAATGGCACTTTCCAGATCGCGTAATGCGACAATTTGGGATGGTTCAAGGTGTGCCTGATGACTGCGACACCAGTTTGGACTTGCATCGGATTAGTCGGCAAGGTCGGTCAGGCGTTAACTGGATGCAAGAACATGGTCAGCACATAGCAATGTGGAATGAACGGGAGTTTAATGTCGTTGATGGAGAGTTGGGTGAAGTGGATATGAGTTACCATCACCCCTATTTGACATGGTATAGGCGTATTACTCGATCGCTCATCCACAATTCGTCTAATGTGGAGGGACTAGGGTTCAGGCCACGTTCAACTGGTTATGAGGGTGTGGTAAGTTATATATTACATACAATGATTTTACAAAAAACAATACCATTTTTCCGTATTAATTAATTTTAGTTCATTGTTTTGAACAGATTCAAAGTCTCCAAGGGATGTACATATATAGCCAGAATGCCACATCCTTGGAAGACCTGGCGAATTACACTCAACAATGTGTCACTAACACACTGACACATATTAGGGAGCAGCAACGACTGCAAGCCCAAGCTCCCCCTCCAACGGTTGATCATACTGCTGAAGAGGAGCCACGGAGGGAGAATCGGGTTCGTAGGCGTGGCGGATACCAGCTGCAGGATGAGCCAGAGATGCAGGATCAATACGGTGATATGCATCAGTTTGAGTTCAGTCAGACAGAGTTCACCCAGACAGGACCGGGTAATTCTTTTACCGAATTGATGAATCAGTTTGGTTTCACGCAACCGCCTCAGAGCTCCTTCCCTTCTTCTAGCAATTATACTCAGACGCCTGAGCAGGCATTCGGGATTCCGGGATTTAGGCCTAGTTTCCATTTGCCTCGTGTGCAGTTTTCAGAAAGTCCCGATAGATCATCCTCATCCTCATCTCAACAATCTAGATCAGGTGGTCGTCGTATGTCGAGGAGAGGGAGTAGGATTCGCAATCCTCCTGATGAACTTACCCCGTCTAATTATCCTTGACGGGTATCCTACGTGACCGGGATGTGGTCAATTTTCTATAATACTTATTCTTTTTATTATTGTTAAGTTTTGTACTCTATATTTTTTTTAATAAAGATTACAATTTGAAAACTAACTGAAATTTCTGAAAAACTAACTGGAAAACGTTAAAAACTGACTGAAAATTCTAAAAAACTAACTGGAATTCTGAGAAACTAACTGAAATCGTTAAAAACCTGAAGAAAATTCTAAAAAAAACTAACAAAAAACGTTAAATAACTGATTGGAATTTGAGAAAAGAGGGATGGACAAGGGAGCGATGGCTCCATCATATAGGGCGATCGCTCCAAAATTCCAGTAACTTCGCGTGAACGCGCGAATGGAAGAGGGCGATCGCCCCTAATGTAATCCGGAAGTAATAATTCCGGATTCTTTAAATAAAAAAAAGTATAATATAAATAAAAAATATTATTAAATTACAAATATAGGTGCGCGATCGCCCCTATATACGAGCGATCGCCCTATTTTTACAGAGAAAAGGGGCGATCGCTCCCTTGACCCATTTGGTCATTTTAAGTTTCGCAACTACAAATATATTTGATGTCATACTCCACCAAGAGTTAAATATATTACAAGTTCAATATATTACAAGTTCAAATAAAACAATATTACAAGTTCAAATAAAACAACAATACTTAAAAGTTCAAAGTACGTAATTTAAGAAGTAATAATAAAAATAACAATTAACTCTTACTGTCTAAGAGTTGGACATCTCCTTCGCGTGTGACCTTCTAACTTGCAAATCCCACAACGATTCTTTTTTTTTGCAACTTGCCAATCCATAGAGTTTCTCGCCGCCTTGACACAGGTCTCCCTTGCTTCTTGTCACGTCGATGCTCCGGGTTAGGGTAAAAACGTGGGACAATATGATCTACATTCCAATAGGCCTCGTCATGGATTGGATGAAAAGAGCAACTCCACGTCTTGTAGTACGAGGCAAGGCTGTAAAAAGGATAAATATAACTCATACCATCGACACTTTGCGATTTGAAACACGCAAGCACATGCGAACAAGGGTAATGATATTGCATCCATTTGCCACAAGTGCATGTTCGATCACGCAATCTCACAACTTGAATGTGTCCACCTTTGTCACCACGTACCCTGGTCGTCACACTATAAACACCCACAGACGTAGTGTTAAACCTTGTGACGTGATGAATCCAGCCTTATCCAAGTTGTATCGATATCTTCGATCGATTCTCTCACTGAATTGTAGCGTGGCATTTGGTGGTGGGATGCCATTAGGATCTCCCCCTAAAGCACTAATTGCTTTAGTGAGTCTATCTTGAAAGTATGCCACACACCTATAGAATGAGGTCTCAACAACTGCTGAAATTGGCATTCCCCGAGCTCCTTTCATAACGCCATTAAAAACTTCAGACAAATTAGTAGTCTTAATGCCGTACCTATATCCACCATCGTGAGCCATTGTCCACTTTCTAGCATCCAAGTTCTCAAACCATTTATATGCCTCAGGGTTGATGATACAAATTTGCCTCAGATAGCATTTAAGCTTTCTATCTTGGGTGGTGCTAACAGCACGCCAAAAAAGATCTTTCAATCCAACGCCCTTGTGAGCTTTAAGAAAATTAGCTCGCAAGTGCAACATGCACCATCCGTGGATAACATTTCGTGGCCAGTGTGCAATGTCTCCAACCGTGCAAAGGATGCCATTATGCCGATCGATATCAAGCAAACTTCACGACCCTTAACAATATGTTTGCATAGAAGATGCGTAAACCAACACCCGCTTCGATAGTCCTCTTTTTCAACAATAGCGAATGCGAGAGGAAGTAGACTATCATTTGCGTCGACACCCATGGCAATAAGAATAACCCCTACATATCTTCCATGCAGAATGTGCCATCAACGTAAATAACGGGACGACAATGAGTGAATGCTTCCACACAAGTGCCAAATGCCGAGAACACACGATCAAACATACCTAAAGCACAGAGGAGGAGGATCGAATGCTCCACAATGGTTCCAGAGTTCCACTTTTGGATGGCAGCTAACAAACGTGGCAGTCTTATGTAAGATTCTTCCCAGTCTCCATATGCCTCTGCAATAGCTTTTTGTTTGCCACACCATGCCTTTCTATATGAAACTTCCTTCCCATAGGATTTTTTTATTTCCGCCTTCACTAGTACAATCTTCAACTCGGGATCAGCCTTAACCGGTTCCAAAACTTCCCTATGAACTTAGCATCCATGTTTCGATGATTTTGGCTAATTTCGGTTGCAAGCAAGAATGAGGACCCTTGTATTTGGTAATTTCCCAATACCCGGCATTCTTCAAACTCACATTCACATAAAAATTGCACGGAAAATCTTTCACCAAACACTCAATAGTCCACTTTCGGGTTGTGCTTCGTTTTACCTTGAAGCGCAAATTTTTCTTAATATGAAACAACTTCATTTTATGTTGCACCTCTGACTTCTTTGAAAATCGAATACCTTTGGCAATGTCATGATGTTCTACATTCCATTCAGCAAAGTCATATTGGTTATCATCATATATCTCCGATCCTTCTCCAATATCATGATAAAATTGATACCCGACTCTCTCATGCACATGATGTTGTGGTTCTTCGTAAGCAACCAAATGTAACGCCAAATCTTCTCCCTCATTCTCACTAACATCAGTAGGACTACTGCAATCATCATATCCATCGTCAAGATCTTCATTTAGAAGCAACCCAATATTTTCTTCATAATCTGAATCATTATCATCATCATTATACAATTCCTCACCCTCACCCCCTCCCTCTTCCTCTCTCTCTTCCTCCCCCTCTTCCTCTTCCTCTTCCTCTTCCTCTTCCTCTTCCTCTTCCTCTCCCTCTCCCTCTTCCTCTTCCTCTTCCTCTTCCTCTTCCACATATGTTTGTGTACTTGTTCCAGCATCCCTCTGACTATAGCAGCTTAAAGAACCCATCTGGAAGGTATCCATGTCATTAACATACTCATTTTGTAATGGCTCCTCATAGGTTTCAAACTCCTCAACATTCACATTATCAACTAAATTTATCTTAACATACAATTGTAAACTACCCAACCCACCAAACTGAGCAGAAACATCAAACATGACTTCCATACCCATATCATTGTCGATTACAAATGGAATGTAGTTTGCAATCCCGGGAGCGACAAGATGAGGATATCTACATGTAACTTGCAACTGAACAATAGCTCGATCTACCCCAATTTTCTTAGCTAACTTTTTAATCAACTTCTTGTAACTCCACCGAGTTTTAGCCCTAAGTGCACATTTTGGTCCCCTTTCAAAATGTTCACCTTCAAACGGGTGTTCATCATTTCCTCCCCAATAACACATGAAAATAAGTGGAACTCCAGCCATATTTATTCCTAAAAATTGAAAAAAAAATTATAAAAAATCTAATTTAACAATATCACTACATTCACAAAAAAATTTAAATAAATACTAAATTTAAATTTCGAACAAAAAATAAGAGGATTAAATGTACCTTCTTAATCACCTCTCTTCTCTTCTTCTTGAACTTCTTAATCACCTACTTTCTTCTTCTTCTTCCTTCTTTTCTCCTTCTTCTTCACTGGATTTTTATTATGCTAGATTTAACAGATCTGCCGGGGAAGATGAGTTTTGTAAAGCAAATCCGGAATTAGCATTTCCGGATTTGAATTTTTCGAAAAAAAACATTACTTAATTCAATTCAGTTATATTTTGTATTAAAAAAAAAATAAAAAATAGAATCCGGAGTTATCAATTCCGGATTACACTATGAGCGATCGCCCCCCATAAACGTGCGATCGCTCCCTATTTTCCAGAAAATATTATTTTCCTAATTTATCAGCTTTGGAAAAAAAAAATAGAATCCGGAATTGGTGACGCCGGAGTACACATGGAGCGATCGCTCTATATAAGGACGCGATCGCTCCCTATTTACGGACATATTATTTTTGAAAATTCAATTTTGGAAAACAAAAAAAAAAAAAAAAAACAATTCCGGAATTCATAATCCGGAATTACCAGTTCCGGATTTCAAGCCAAAAGTGCTACTATAGTACTTAAGTTTTTAAAAATGTTATTTTGATATATAAATTTTTAAAAAGCTATATTTTAAAAAAAAAATCCAAAAAGGGCATGATCGAACACACTGTTAACTTATTTGACTGCTCAATGACCACAAATCTTGCACTTACGATAGCAATGTTTCAAATTACATAACACTTGGTCTGAATAACAAAATTAATGATTCATAATTGAACATGAGCAGCGTGGCGTGGGATCAAAACTCATAGATTCACTGCACCAAATGTACATCACATGATTCTAATCTACTCACAACCCAATCTTAAACAGGATAGATCGATAAAATGAGTTTGTCAGTAAAATTAAAATTAATCCAAAAACTGAAACATGGGTATAACAATAAAATTAAGAAAATAAAATAATCAATGAACCCTAATAAAAGAACAGAACCAATGTTTGATCAAGATCAAGGAATCTTACCTGAAATCATCGGATTTCCACATCTGGATATCCAGGAGAGTGCTCCTCCAGCAGCACAGCAAAGCTTCAGCATTTCAAAACAACCCAATTGAAAAGACAAGAAAATGCATGGAAAACATGGGAATGTTTGTTTGATAGATATATTTTGAGAGAGAGAGAGAGAGAGAGAGAGAGAGAGAGAGAGAGAGAGAGAAAGCGTTGTTTATATAGAGGGAGAGTGGACCGAAAACATGAAAGCAATAAATGTGATTGGCAAGAGTCAATCACGTAAAAATGGGGATAGTTATGCACTATCAGGTAATTGTAGTATGTAATCAGTAGGTTTGTCTGTGTATATATTTCTTGTAATTATCCCTTTGATTAAGATAGATAGATTAAGATAGAATATTAGTTTTATTGACTTTATATTTTCCATGTAAAGAGCATATTGTATTCTATTTATTCAAGGAGTCAAAAACAACCACAATAGGTTGATTTTTCAGTGAAATCTTTCTCTCTCTCGTGAGTCTATTTCTTTTCTTTCAGCCTGTGATCTTCTTCTTCCTGTTCTTTATGCTTTCATTGCAGGTGCTTTATTCGTACATGGTATCAGAGCAAATTAATAGCCATGGGGGATGATGCAACGAAAACCGTGGCTACTACCGATCCTGAGACTAGTAATCCGCATAACAAGTATGGCCTCCCCATTCTCTTTAACGTCTAGTCATATATAGGCTATCAAATGAGAACTAACAAAATTGGAGTTCTCTCTTCATGTCTATGTTAGAAATCCATTTTCTCACTCATGTTATTACTGAAAAAAACCCACCTCCCTGAACCTTGTCTAATAATACCACCACTGTCAATCCTGACTACGAAAAATTCACACACACTTCTCGTTTCGTATTAGGGTGGATAAAAGCCACCGTCACTTCTGAGGTCCAACCACATGTCGTCAACCCGTGTCAAACTGCACCCAAGGCATGAGATCTCCTTGCTAAAGAATTCGGTGTTGCCTCCACCATTCATATACAAAAACTCCAAGAGGAGCTTCACGGCCTCACTCTATCTCCCGGCATGACTATTCAGGACTATGTCCTTCGTGCCAAAACCATATCTCATTCTCTCACTGGAGCCGGTGAAGCTGTGTCCACCAATACTCTCCGTTGAATTTTAGGTGGTCTAGGACATACATATAAAGAGTTTATCACCACTCAAAACTCCAAGGGGGATACCTCAATTGAGGATCTTAAAGATCTTTTACTCCAAGAAGAAGCTCTACAGAAAAGATTTTCAAACCAAACCCATTCCAACCTAA
Source organism: Adenophora triphylla var. japonica (assembly GCA_022495995.1). NCBI lineage: Eukaryota > Viridiplantae > Streptophyta > Magnoliopsida > Asterales > Campanulaceae > Adenophora > Adenophora triphylla. The sequence continues at coordinate 97,606 of JAFEMH010005411.1, forward strand.
GTGCTCTTACATCCTCAAAAGAACCTGAATCACCCAAAATCGTGCCTACTCCTTCATTCGGTATTAATGCTGGGAGGGGGGTCTCAGGTTTTTATCCTAATGGGTCAGGAGGTTTTTTCTTCATGCCTAATAATTCTCGTGGCAATGGTTGTCGTAATCAAAATCGAAACAAAAACAAAAATCATGGCAGAGGTCTCTTACCAATTCCCTCAAATTTTTAGCCTATTCGGCAGCCTCCTCCCCATCCTCCATACACTCCCCCAAACCGGTTTATGAGTCCAGATCCAAACACTGTTTCGTGTCAACTCTGCAAGAAAAAAGGCCACGAAGCCGATACATGTTATCATCGAGGGAACTATGCTTATTCTGCTCAATATTATCCTCATATAAGTCTCTCTCAGCTTTGTGAAGCATTCCAAATCGAGACATTAATTTTCTTTTAATTTTTGGATACTTGTAAATGCAATGCAACTAGCACACTTGATTGTAGTGAGAAATTAAGAAGAGAAAATTACTGCAGAAATTTTCTTAAACAATTCGTGTAATTGTCAAGAAAGACAGTGAGGGGTGGACATATGAGAAGTTACTTACTATAAATCAATTTAAATCTTTTGTTCTCTACTTACTTTCACACACACATACATTTACTTTTCTTGTTAATTCTTTCATTATTAATTACTATTCCCCTGCATAACTATATATTATGTCGGACAATATACAATCTAACCTCAACTGCCTTACCTGTTTTATCTTATTCCAGATGGACCTTTTGTGTGTGTATATATATATATATAATAAACTTTATAAATCAACATTAGTTGCACAATATACATGGTGCGTACGTGAGCATTGTTTGTTTACGAAGGAGGCCATCTTATTGTCGTTTGTTCACATGCTTATGATTATTTCCCTTTTCACCTTAATCTTACTACATTTGTCTAGTTTGTAGAGATAAAATTATTAATATTATTTCAAGATTTCATGAAAAATAATTACCCTTATAAAATTCTATCATTTTTCTCAAACGAATTCATATAAAATTCTTAAAATTATCATTTGACTCATGAAAATTTTCTCAGAATGTCTCTTAAATAAAAAATAGATATTCATTGGTACATGTGAACTTTTTGTTATAATCTAATAAAATTCTTGTCTAGGCCCAAATTGATACAATTGTTGATGATTTAAGTAAAATCATTGGTCATTTAGTATAGTCGGGGTTTATGTTTTGAAGATGGGTAAGCTCGGGAATACTATATTGTGAATTTGGGGGGTGCAGAGTGCACATTCACATAAGTTTTACGGGCTTACGAGTGTTAATAATCAAGTATTTTGGTTCCTTTCGATTTATGGTTTTTGCAACAAATAACCCTGGCTGTGGTCTCTCTATAGTGTGTCCTATTTTGAAATTTGAAAATTGGTTGGACAGTTATTTTGGTAACTGTTGGAATTCCAAGGGATACAACCATTTGAAAGACAGTTTGATTGTCTGCAAGGGACACATATATACTATATAATAGTTCCATCATCTTCATTTTGAAGATATAAAAAATTAATACTCCAAAAGTAATCTCCTATTTTAGTGCAATAACAGGAGGGCAATTGTAGTCTTATCCCACAAGGATATTCGAGTAACCCAGGGCATTTGATAGGGTCGAATAATTCTTGCAGGAAAGTGTTTCAATGCATGATTCTACAATATATCTGATGATGCCAAAATCGTCAAATCAGCCCAAATCCAAGCGTCGAATGCTCCGGCGATTGCAAGGCCTGAAAATAAGAGAAAACACGTAAACTAAGCCGGGGCGGATCCGGCTAAAGGCCCTCCGGCGTGAGAGTAAGTTCACGGTTGATATTAGAGAAATCAAATTGACAGAGTTTCTCCAATGTAAAAAGTAACGTACCAAATAATGAGCCATGGGGCTTGTATTTATAGGAATGGATAGATAGAATCCATGTTGGAATGAACTTGTAATGAGATAAGATATAACTCTAATAGAATTATATCTGTTAAGGAGTCCTTGTTTGACTTGAATTAATATTGGTAATTGTAATCCTGATTGGGTTACAACTGTGTAATCCTTGTTGAATAAGGATTGTAATCAAGCTAGCCGGAACGCCGAGGAAGGCAAATGTTTTTCCTCAGCCTTTGGCAAATATGCTGAGGAGAATGATCCCGCTTTCCTCGTCACTTGACGGTTGTGCCAGGCATGAAAAGATGCCGGGGAGAATTCTTTTGTTTCCTCGGTAATTGGTGACATGCCGAGCAAAGAACTTTTCTCTCCTCGGTAATTGAGACAGGCCGGCCCAAGAATGGCGACATAAGGCCAAGGTAAATGTTCCTCGGCATACGAGGAAGAGAATGCTCGGCCCCAATACTTGATGAATATATAATATCCATGGCCCAATATAGTTGGGCCCAGGTTCGGGCAAGCCCATGTTCGTAGCTCGGTTTATACTGCTCAGTGGCCCCCAACTTTCTAGCTCCGGCTTTGACAAGTAGAAAGTTAGCTCGTCCTCGGCATATGGGATACGAACAGGTTTTACACGCGTCATTGGTGGGTATCTGACGGTTACTATTCTGATGATGACATGGGGCCCCCCAGTCTCGTCACGCCTTGATAACTGTGTTTAGCATTTAATTCTTGGGGCGCCTCACCCGAATCTACGCTTTACCCATGGGTCGACCCGATTTGGGGAGGTATAAAAGCTAAAACCCCTTTCATTTTACTCTTTACAAACCCCAAGCAATTGAGAGCAAAGGCGAAAGAGATTTCCGGCGAACACAGCACTCTTCAAACCCAGTTCCCGGCGAGCTTGATTTTTCCGGCGAAGTCGCTTTCTGCATTGATTCCCTTCATTCTTGCAAACTCGTGTATGAAATTTCTCCTTTTCTTATAACTTCCTTTCATGTTCCAGCGTTTTCTAGGGTTTAGGAGTGATTTTGTCCATGCCAAGAACTGCCATTGTTGAAGGTTGAAGCTTTTCTTGATAAAAACTTTAAAAACTTCAGTTCTTTAATTCTCTTTGCATTTTATATGAAATTTCTGGACTATTGAATGAACTCCCCCTTCGTTTTTGATTCCCCTTAGAAATGGCTCGATCTTGGGACCATTCTCCCCGATTCCGTTATGGATATCATACTGGAAATTTGAGGGTCTATCGTAGAGAGAGGGGTCCATGGTTGATGCTGAACTTGGATGATATAAGCAAGCAGTTGAGGGGTTATGGTCGCTCTCGTTTATTCATCCAATACCCGGATTCTACAAGAATAGATAGGATTGATTCCGGGTCACCAAATATTATAGTGTTTGGGGATAGGGCTGAGATGGTGGAGCACATCGAACCCGTTCTACCCGGCCTCCAATCGCGAAATGCGTGAGCGTCTGCGAGGTACGGCCCCCTCCTCGGCTTTATGAAATGACGAGGAAGGAGATCTTCCTTCCTCGGCCTTATGGAATGACGAGGAGGGGAATCTTCCTTCCCCGTCATTTAATCAGCCATTGACGAGGTAAATAATTTGGTCTCCTCGTCTTTATGCAGATATGACGGGAAGAGAAGGAGAGCCCTCCTCGTCTACTCAAATAGTTAATGCCTTCGTTGAAGGTGCTCAAGCTGATGCCCGCCTTGTCCGACGAAGAAGCCGAGGAGCAGGTAGCCGAGGAAAGCAAATTGAGAGGGCACCAAAACCTGGGGATCCCATGATTGAAAAATTGTACTCCAAGTACAAAGTGGATCGTGCTGAATATAAATTAACTTATATGGGCAAGATAGAGCCGAAGACGGAGAAAGAAGAGACGGCCTTCTATTATAGCCAAGATTACGTCCATTTTTATTTCAAACAGTTCCAACAAGGACTCCGTCTTCCCCTAGACCCCTTCATTTGTGAATTTTTGGATGATGTAAAGGCAGTGCCGGCCATGCTAGGAGCCAATGGTACTAGGGTTTTGGTTAGCTTTATCATCCTCTGCCGTAGTTTAGGCTATGAGCCGACCATGGGAGCCTTCCGTCACTTCTACATTGTCCAAGTCATCAAGGAACAATGGCTGGTAGTAATTAGGAGTGCCAATAGGAAACCAAAATTGCTCCTCCCCATGTCTAGTAAAGTTCCAGGCTGGGACAACCATGTTATCCGAGTTGAGAGCCGCCAAGGCTGGGAGTTCCAATCTCCTTGTGACGATCCAACCTCCTCCTTTGCCGTCCAACAATACGGGTGGACCAAAGATTTGATCAAAGCGTGGAAGAATTTGCTAGGGTAGGGTCCTGGATCGAAGCAAGTTGAGTCCTCGGACCATTTCTACATCCAGTGTGATTGATGCCGGGGAACGAGGACGGGGTAGCTCCCCTTGTAAATGTTAAAAGAGGGCGACGCTTCAACGATTGGACGGTACATCCAGGCTTCGTATTTCACGAGGATTGTATCAGGTGCCATGATGAGCGTCCCCGTGACCAATGTATTGGAGCACCTAACATTGTTGGACGTAAATTTTTATCTTTTAACACTTGTAATTTTTGTCATATTATTTTGCTCGTATTTGACCTTGGGTTTCCTTGCTCGTACTTGACCATTTCTTCCTTGTCTTTTACAGATCTGACCACCGAGGAAGAAGCTACCCTTGCAATGGAGAGACTGAGCCCTCAGGAGCTCGTAAAGAGGAAGAGGAGGTTGAGCAAGAAAACCGCTCTAACAGAAAGGAGGGAGGATGCTAATGCACGTAACCTCATCCTTAATGTTCAGACTGACCAACCCCTCCCCCTTAAATTGCACGGGGAAGTGGATGCCGAGGATCCGGCTGCTGATAATCAATCCAACCCATCAACTGTAGAGGGGCATAGCCTCCATGTTGATGCCGAGGAAGAAGCAACTGAGGAAGCTAACCTCGTCCAAAGGAGGTCCTGTAAAAGAACTCCAAGTGCCGGTGAGGAGCCGGGCCGCCAAACGGCAAGCGTCGGTGCGGCCCCCGAGGTTGATGCTCCCCCCTCCCTTGACCGTTCGCCAGCCAAGACTATTGAAGAGGCCGACGAGCTGGCCAAAAATATGTCTCTTGGCATTCCTCGTCTTAGGGGACTCCCCCTGTTGGCAAGGGAGGGACCCTTGGTGAGATTGGGCCGAGCTCCCATCCAAAGGGCCATGGACGAGGATGCTTATGAAATCCTTTGCAAAGAGGGTCCTAACGAGGATACTGTGCTTTGCCACAAGGGACTCCTGCTTGCTGAGGTAAATGTTGATCCCTTTCTGGGTTATTATCTTTGATATTGGATTTGTCTTCCTAACGATGATTTTATCTTTCAGTTGGCTTCAGTCACGGCGTACGAGAACGTGCTGGCCAAGAAGAAGACAAGGCGCCTGAATGAGGCCAAGGCAGCTCAAGCAAAGAGCGAAAAAGAAAAGTCTTCCTTGGCTAAACTTTTAGAAGCCAAGGATGCTGAGCTTGCAGCGGCCAAGGCCAAGGTTGAGGCCGAGGTAAAAAGGGCCGAGGAAGAAAGATCAAAAGCCGAGGAACATCTCCGGCTCAAAAGTGAAGAGCTTGCCCGTGCCAGGCGTATAAGGTCGAGCTTCGCACCAAGGCCGAGGAAGCCGAGGCCAAGTGCCGAGGATTGGAAGCTACCCTTCCAAACCTAGGGAGGAAGAGGCCGTAGCTCGGTTCAAGGAGAGCTCGGCTTTCAAAGAACTGATGATGGCCAGCTCGGCCTTCAGAGAGGCTGTTGACGAGCAAACAGCCACCATGTTCGAGGACGGCTACCTCCACTTGGCCAGGAGCATTTTGGCTGATCCCTCCACTTGTCTGGACATCAACAAGATTGCCCAGCTAATCTGCCGGGATCAATATGCCGAGGAGGTCAGGGCACTCCATCACTTGGTCCCTTATTCTGAGAGCAACATGGAGCTGATAGCTGCCAAGGATGCCCATGCTTGCAGGGAAGTGTGGAAGCCGGCTTCTGTTGTCCCCGGCAATATCAAAGACCTAGTGGAGGCGATCCAAGACGCCGACGAGCCTGAGGACCTAGAGGCCGAGGGAAGGGGAACAACCGAGGAAGCTGATGCCCAAACCCATCAAACGACCCTTCCTCCACCTGGCTCCAATAATACTAGCTGGCTAGAAGAGCCCTTTGATGATGCTCAGCCATCTTAGGATAGTTTTTCCTTTTTTGCTTCTTGTAATAGACAATAGGATCTTGTAATTTCCATTTGAATGTCAATGAAAAAATCCTTTGTCATGATTCTTGTTATTTCAATAACTTGCTCGTATCCTTGCATGCTAGGCAGAGGCACTGGACTTGAGAAGGTGGGATCCAAAGAAAGTCCCTTATTGCTTACATATTGAACAAGTGGTTTGGCCGAGGAAGTTTCCTCGGCTTTAACTATGCTCGTACGTCATTTAGGCCGAGGAAATTTTCCTTAGCTTTGAATATGACTTGTGATCCTGAACCAAGGTGGACCCTTGGTGGGATGTATGGTAAGCCATTGGGCCAAGGATGACCCTTGGTATTGGCTGTTGTGTAAGCCATCAGGCCAAGGAGGACCCTTGGTCTTGGCTGTTAGTAAGCCATCAGGCCAAGGAAGACCCTTGGTCTTGGCTGTTAGTAAGCCATCAGGCCAAGGAAGACCCTTGGTCTTGGCTTCGTGGTAAGCCATCAGGCCAAGGAGGACCCTTGGTCTTGGCTGTTAGTAAGCCATCAGGCCAAGGAAGACCCTTGGTCTTGGCTTCGTGGTAAGCCATCAGGCCAAGGAAGATCCTTGGTCTTGACTTTATGGTAAGCCATCAGGCCAAGGAGGACCCCTGGTCTTGACTTTATGGTAAGCCATCAGGTCAAGGAAGATCCTTGATCTTGGCTGGTGTGTTTGAGAGAGTTGGAGATAATGTCCTCATCTTCCGGAGTTGGTGTAGATAGTTGATAGTGGTTTTGCATATTGGAAGAAACTGCTTTCGTAGAACTGAAATGCGATTACATAGAACTGCAATCCTATCAACTAAAAAGACAAAAAGAAAACAAAAGACCGAAAATAAAGAGCTAATCTATTGCAAAATAAACTAGACTAGTGATAATATTTTCTAAGGTTGTCGGAGTGCCACGGATGCTTGAGATCCTTCCCCTCCTTGGTCCTTAATCTGTAGGTCCCTTCTCGAATGACTTGAGTGATGATATAGGGACCTTCCCAATTTGGGGAGAGCTTGTTACGTTCGCCTTCCGACCCGGTAGCTTCGATCTTTCTAAGTACCCAATCGCCAACTTGGAATACTCTTTTGATGACCCTCTTGTCGTGATATGCCTTGGTCCTTTGTTTGTAATTCACCATCCTCATCTGCGCAGCTAGTCGTTTTTCATCTATCAGGTCCAGGTCTAGGAGCCTATTGACCTTGTTGACTTGCTCATCATAATGGGAGTTCCTTATCGTAGGGATGGCCATCTCTGCTTGGTGCCATAGCCTCGGAACCGAAAGTTAGTGCGAATGGGGTTTCCCCGGTTGGCCCCTGGTGGTTGTGCGAATGACCCATAAAGCTAGGGAAGTTCGTCCAACCATCTACCCTCGCGTCCTTCAAGGTTCTTGGTGAGGGCGGTTAGGACCGGTTGTTGGCGGCTTCGCGACCGTTGCCTTGGGGTCTCGCTAACTGAAGATTTTGCATGGCGTACTTTGACTCTTCCCAATTCGGTTGTAAATGCTGTGGAGAATTGGAGGCCATGGTCGAAACAATTGTATGCGGAAGGCCAAATCTGCACCGTATGTTGTCATGAACAAAGTTGATCGCGTTCTCTTCCGTTATCTTGGCCAATGCCTTGGCTTCTATCCATTTGGAGAAGTAATCAACGGCTACTATCACGTACTTGCAATTACCACGGGCGTGTGGGAAGGGTCCAATGAGGTCGATCCCCCACATATCAAATGGCCACGTAGGTATTACAAGTGTTTGCTCGATCACAGTAGTCTTGGAATGTCGTAGAACCTTTGGCATTTGTCACATTTTCAAACATAGGCATGCGCGTCCTCCCTTAGGTTTGGCCGCAGTAACCTAGCGATATGATTTTGTCGCCTAAGGTTCCGGCCCCCGGTGTCCGCCGCAAACACCTTCATGTACTTCCGCCGGGAGATTCTCGGTTTCCTTGGGATAGACACACCTTAGCGTGGGCTTCGTGAAAGATCTTCGGTAGAGGACTCCGTTCATCACCACAAATCTTGGAGACCTCTTCTTGATAAGCTTGGCTCGAGCATCATCTTCCGGGAGTTTCTCCTTCTCAATGTATTCGATGTAGTCATCGATCCAAAGATCTCTCTTCCTCGTCCGAAGCATGACTTGTAATCTTTCATACGCAGGTTCCTCGGCATAAACTACATATGGGTTGGTCTCCGAAGGAGACACGTCCATGGTGGCTAGTTTGGAGAGAACGTCTGCGACTTGGTTGTCTTCCCTTCCTATTCGCTTGAGCTCGAAAAATTCCATTTTCTTCGTCATATCTAGGACCCGGTCTCTATATTTGGCAAGGGTGACATCTTGAGTGTTATATTCTCCTTTCACTTGTTTGACAACAAGCCGGGAATCACGAGAAAGCGACCACCTTAGTTGCTCCATAGAAGGAGGTCAACTCAATGCCAAATATGAGAGCCTCGTATTCGACTTGGTTGTTAGAGGCAGAAACCCGAAGCGGATGGCATCTTGTATAGTATATTCTCCTTCCGGGCTTGCTAGTACTACTCCAGCCTCCGCTTCTTTCCTTGGTAGCCGATCCGTCCGTATACGGGATCCAACGGTTGGATGGGAGTTCAATGGGAGAGTCTTTTCCTCCGGCGCGTTTTGCTTAGGGAGGTGGGGAGATGCTCACCCATAAAGGCGGTCTCGACCATGAAGTCAACCAAAGGCTGTGCTAGGAGGGTCTTCCTTGGTTGGTAAGTGATATCAAACTCCGTTAGAGCGATTGACCAATTAAGGAGACGTCTGAGCCGTCCAACTTGTGAAGGATTTTCTTCAATGGTTCATTGGTGTAGACGGTGATAGGGTGTGCGTAAAAATATGCACGCAGGCTTCCTTGAAGCAATGACTAGTGCGTATGCTATCTTCTCCACATTAAAATATCTGCTTTCAACATCTGGACAGAGCTTTTGAGACATAGTAGACGGGCTTCGAATTCCTTCATCCTTTCGAACTAGGACAAGTGCGACAGGCGTGATCGGTGGCAGCTAGGAAGACGTATAGCATCTCACCGGTAGTCGGACCGCTAAGCAAGGGAGGGGAACCCAAGTACTCCTTCAACCGGAGGAACGCTTCCGAGCATTCAGAGTCCAGAGAAGCTCTTGGTACCCTTCAATACCTTGAAGAAAGGCGGTGACTTTTCGGCGGACTTGGCGATGAATCTTCCAAGGGCCGCAATTCTTCCATTAAGTCTTTGGACCTCCTTGATGGTGGTAGGTTCCTTCATGTCAATGAGAGCCTTGATCTTTTCGGGTTTGCTTCAATCCCCCTTTGGGAAACCATGAAGCCCAGAAATTTCCTCGCAGTAACTCCGAACACGCACTTGCTTGGATTCACTTTCATGTTGTTGGCTCGGAGATTATGAATGGTCTCTTCTAGGTCGTGAACGTGGCCGCCTTCCTTGGTCTTTATGACCATGTCATCAATATAAGCCTCCATGTTTCTACCTATCGACTTGCAAAAACTTGATTTACCATCCGTTGGTAAGTGGCACCAAAGCATTCTTGAGCCCAAAAGGCATCATGATGTAGCGTAAATTCCCCACAGTGTTTGAAAGGCGCCTTCTCGATGTCTTCTTTTGCCATTTTTATCTCGATGATAGCCTCGAGTAGGCATCTAAGAAGCCGAGAGTTTGGTGTCCGTAAATGGAGTCCACTAACTTGTTGATTCTCGGGAGAGGATAGCTGTCCTTGGGGCAGCTTTGTTTAGATCAAGAAAGTCTATGCACATGCGCCATTTCCCATTTTGCTTCTTCACCATAACCACATTAGCCAACCAAACGGGTATTTGACTTCGCGAATTATTCCGGCGCTGAGTAATTTCTGCACCTCTTCTTTTATAGCTTCCTCCTTGTCTCTTGCAAAATTTCTCCTTGTCTGAGAAATGGTCTTTGCTAAAGGATCAACTTCTAAGCGGTGGAGGGCTACTTCTTCATTGATTCCCTTCATGTCTTCGACTCTCCAAGCAAAGACGTCGAGACTGTTTTTCAAGAGGGATATGATTCTTTCTTTCTCTTCCTGTGATAGCTGGCCTCCTAGCTTGATTTTCTGTTCAGATAGTCGTGGATTAATGACTACCTCTTCTAGCTCATCCACAGGCTTCATTTCTGGTCCGTCTCGAAATTCCAGGGATTCGATGATGATCTCTCTGATTCTCCTCCCTTCATTGTCGTTTACATTGAGGCCTTCTTCCTCCATAAGTTTATCGATGTCTGGAAGATCGTTCATCCCCGAGTGATGGTTGGCCCCCGAGTTCTGGTCATTGACGAGAATGGGGTCTTCCTCGGAGATGGGTAGAACTATGCCTTGGTCATCCGCAGTTTCTAGGACCATAGGCTCTTCTTCCAGAGTGGGTAGAGTTACGCCTTGGTCATCCACAATTTCTAGGACCATAGGTTCCTCTTCCTCACTTTCCCATACTTCACGGATATAGTTCATTCTAGAGCTAGTTTCCGTGGTCTTCTGTGATTTGGTGATCTTGATGTTCTCCTCGGGCGTATCTATCTCCACGCTTTTTGACTTTTTCCGGCTCTTGACAACATGTTCCAAGAAATCTTTGGGGGTTGCCCTCACGCATCCAATGCCAGCACGAGTGGGAAATTTAACTCGTTGGTGAGGAAGGGAGGCTACCATCCCAAGTTTGGCTTGACTTGGAATGCCAATGATCGCATGATAGTCACTAGTCAAATCCATGACTATGAAAGTGACGATGGAAGTCGTGGCTCGGAAGGGATGATCGCCGACCTCGAGTTCTAGTTCCACGGTCCCCTTTGCTCCAACCTTATGGTTGGTGAATCCTTCAAGCCTTCCATGATATGGCTCTAGCGCAGTGTCCTTCAAGCCCATTTGTTGGAAAGCTGAATAGTATAAGATGTCACGGGAGGCCCCCGTGTCAACAAGAAGTCTTTCGGATTCCACATTGTCAATTCGACCCTTGATGACCAATGGCCGCTCACGAGCCGCTCGACTTCCCTTGCCAACTCATTCGGAGAAAAACTAATGACTTCTTCTGCTTTATGGATCCAAGCAGGGACATGGTATACTTTGCTTAGCTCGTGGATCTGATCCCTTAGCTTTCTGGTGGAGGTCACCTCTTCGCGGATCACATGTAGTTTAGCCCTAGGAGGCCTTCGATCTTCATCCTCACTCTTGGAGTCATCTTCACTCTCCTCTTGCTTCCGCTTTCGCTTGCCATCTTTCTTCATGACATAACGGTCTAATTTTCCCTCGTCAACCCATTGTTGGATTATCTTCTTAAGGGCCCAGCAACCATCAGTGGTGTGCCCGTTGTCCTTGTGAAAATCACAGTATTTGTTCTTGTTGCGGGGATACTTCGGGTTATCAGTCAGCGGACGAGGTGGAGGAAGGTTCACCATCTGCATGATTTCGGAGATGGGCTTTGTAAGAGGGGTGAACTCCAGCTTCTCAGTGCTTCTGGTTTTATTCTTTCCTTTCTTGCCGTTCCCATTGTCATTCTGTCGCGAGTTATTTGCTTCAGGTTCCGTCTTGTCAGCACCCCTTTTCTTTGTCTTGTCCTCAGCCATGGAAATGGCATAAGCCACTTTGTATAATTCGGCCTTGGAGCTGGGTTCCCTGGCTGAGAGTTCATAAATGAGGGGGCCAGATTTTAACCCAGAGTTGAAGCAAACTATGACCTCCCTATCAGTAAGGCTTTCTTCGACTTGATCTGCCATTTTTCGGAACCTATTGTAGTAGCTGAGGGTGGTCTCTCCTTTCCCTTGCTCAATGTTGGCCAAGTCGGTTAATCTCATCTTCCTCTTCCCAGCCGTGGCAAAGTGATCTAAGAACATTCTCCTCATGCCCCTCCAGCAATCGATGCAACCTTTCTTGAGCTCACGGAACCAGGTCAAAGCTGTTCCGGAAAAGGTGCTCGCGAAAGCTTTGCAGAGCAAGTCATCAGCAGTGGTGAGGAGATTCATGGTTTGTTCAAAACTTTGCACATGGTCCTTGGCGTCGGTGGTTCCGTTATATTTCTCGAAATTTGGGAGCTTGAGGTTAGGATGGGGAGGTGCAGCAGTTATCCTTAGGGAAAACGGACGTGTGGCCCAATCATAATCGTCATCATTATATTTCTTTCCCTTCTCCATATCATCCAGCCTCTGTTTCAACAGCTCCCATTGCTTTGTTTCTATTTCCTTCTCACTGCTTGAGCGAGTGCTTCGTTGGGAACTTCTGACTGACTTGTCTTTAGGGCGATCATTTGCCCTACTGTGCTCCGCTTCATGTCGGTGGCCATCACGTCTGGAGGGGACCCTATCACGTCTTGGTTCCAGGTCTTGTGCGCCAAGTATCATCCTGTAGGGCTCTGGGGTCCTTGGCCTAGCAAATTCTCGATGCCGAGGACGAGGAGAGTCCGGTCGACGAGGACGACGAGAATCTGAATGATGAGGACGAGGAGAATCTGGCCGACGAGCTCGAGGAGACGCGGGACGCCTAGGTGTCATGATGAGGCGAGCAGGGGATAGGCGCCTATTCAAGCTTAGTCTTGTTCTTAGGTCCTTGGAGTTCACTTCCTCTTCCCTAGGAGTTATTTGGCTTCTCAGGTCGACCACCGGCTCCTTATGCTTACTGTTATGCCGAGGATGAGGAGAATCCCTGAGCCGGGCAGCTGGTAGCTCGGCGGTCTTCGTGGGGAGGAGCCTGATGCTCTCCCTGTTCCTTTCTCAAAGGTGGGCCCATTGATGGTACAATGAAGGGAGCCATGGAATGATCTGGGTCCATTTGCAACAGAGCTACTTGTGTCTCATACATCCTTTGCAAAGTCTCCATTTGTTTGTGTAACAAAGAGCGTCGGTCAACGGGTTGAGATCCTCCTGCTTGACCGGCGTCGGCATTCTTTGTTTTCTTCCTTCCTGCTTGCCTCCCACGAGTACGAGTAGGACGAGGAAGGTCATTGCCCTCTCCCTCGGCATTTGCCTGACCCATGGAACGAAGAGTCATGGCAAGGGGAGGAATGGCATCGCCTTGAGGTAGAGGAGGAGGAGGAGGCAGTGGCTCCTCGGCTCCGGTGTTTCCCCCATTCACCTGGGTGGGATCCTCAGCTGTAACACTTGTGAATTGTCCGTCCATTATGAATCAACAGCAGATTATTAACAGCAAATATCTCAAAAATCACAATTTCAATAGAACCAATTTTGAGGTCAAAATTAGGACAAATTTTGACCACAAACGAACTGCCGATTGTAATTCTTTCGAAACAAAACGAATTCAAGCCAAACTGGGGCGGAATTTGAACGCCAAAAACGCCTTTCACCGGAATCTGGGTAAACTCCGGTCACAACTTGCGAACTCCGGTGGCTTCAAGAACAGAGCTTTACCGATCCAAAAATTCCGTTCCAAGAAAGAACAAATTCGGCAAGAAAATTGGCTTTAAATGAGCGTTTTCCAGGCCAAACAATGGGTGTTTGAATCGATTTCCCGGCAATGGAACCAATTGATGATGCCAAAATCGTCAAATCAGCCCAAATCCAAGCGTCGAATGCTCCGGCGATTGCAAGGCCTGAAAATAAGAGAAAACACGTAAACTAAGCCGGGGCGGATCCGGCTAAAGGCCCTCCGGCGTGAGAGTAAGTTCACGGTTGATATTAGAGAAATCAAATTGACAGAGTTTCTCCAATGTAAAAAGTAACGTACCAAATAATGAGCCATGGGGCTTGTATTTATAGGAATGGATAGATAGAATCCATGTTGGAATGAACTTGTAATGAGATAAGATATAACTCTAATAGAATTATATCTGTTAAGGAGTCCTTGTTTGACTTGAATTGATATTGGTAATTGTAATCCTGATTGGGTTACAACTGTGTAATCCTTGTTGAATAAGGATTGTAACTGCTAGCCGGAACGCCGAGGAAGGCAAATGTTTTTCCTCAGCCTTTGGCAAATATGCTGAGGAGAATGATCCTGCTTCCTCGTCACTTGACGACAGGCCGACATGAAAAGATGCCGGGGAGAATTCTTTTGTTTCCTCGGTAATTGGTGACATGCCGAGCAAAGAACTTTTCTCTCCTCGGTAATTGAGACAGGCCGGCCCAAGAATGGCGACATAAGGCCAAGGTAAATGTTCCTCGGCATACGAGGAAGAGAATGCTCGGCCCCAATACTTGATGAATATATAATATCCATGGCCCAATATAGTTGGGCCCAGGTTCGGGCAAGCCCATGTTCGTAGCTCGGTTTATACCGTTCAATATCCAAGTTATTCGACATTCAATAATCCAATAAATTCCAACAATATGCAAGAATTATTTTTACTGTTTTACAATGTCGAGTGTGAAAGAAATGACTACAAAGTTTGGGAAACTGGAGAAGTTTGAAGGGGTTGATTTTCGTCGGTGGCAGAAGAAGATGCACTTCCAGTTGACAACTTTGAAGGTGGTATATGTGTTGAGCAATCCTATGCCAGAGGCACCGGATGATGGGACTGTGAAAGATCTGCGAAAGAGGAGTAAATGGGAGAATGATGACTACATCTGTAGAGGCCACATTCTTAACGGTATGTCTGATTTTCTATTTGATATTTACCAAAATGTTGAGTGTGCCAAGGAACTATGGAATTCCCAAGAGTCTAAGTATATGGATGAAGATGCCTCTAGTAAGAAATTCTTAGTTGGAAACATTATGAATTATAAGATGGTAGATTCTAGACCGGTAATGGAACAATACAATGAACTACTTTGCATTTTGGGTCAATTTGCTCAACATAAGATGGAAAATGGATGAGTCTATTTCAGTGTCTAGCATTATAGATAAATTGCCCCCATCCTGGAAAGACTGCAAACATATGCTTAAGCATAAGAAGGAAGAGTTGACTATGGTTCAACTTGGTAGCCATCTGCGAATAGAGGAATCTCTAAGGGCGCAGGAGGGTGGCAAGTCCAAGGGCAAAGAGGCTATGGATTCAACTTCCATCAATATGGTGGAAGCGGCGGAGGGTTCTTTCAAGAACAAAGGCAAGGGCCAAAAAATGGTGGACGCCTTTAAGAATAAAGGCAAGGGCCAGAAACGACCCTTAGGCAACACCAGCAATGATACTAAGGGTACATGTTGGATTTGCGGTAAAAGTGGGCATTTCAAGGCTGATTGCCGAGTGAAAAGGAGAAAGAAAGCAACATACAACAACAGTTCTGGGCAGGGGTCTAAGAACCAAGGTCCACCTAAACATCAAGGTCAGAATTTAACTTGTGGTATTAATTTCGATGTAAACCTTGTAAACCTTGGGGGTAGTAAAGTAAGATTATTTTTAAATGTTTTTTTTAATGATGTTCTAATAAGCATGCTAAGGGATCAAATAAATTCGATATCTTACCCACTATGGGATTTGGAGATTTGGTTCTACTACTTGAACGACTCCTTATGGACTTGGATTTGCAATGTATAATTGAATAAAAAGAAGCTTACATATCATTCTCTTATGAATTATTAATGTGTTTTAATCTTATTGATCCGTAACATTTTTCACTTTCCACTTGGTTTCTGCACTTAGTTCAGTTTTGTGGCCCGACGATAATATTGGTCACTTTCAAGATCTATATATGTGTTTCTATTTCGACTGTCATGTGAGTCTTGCCACTCAATATCCCAGAAAGGGCCATCTTATGAGTCTCAATTATATACATAATGTACCTCTGAAACTAGATCATCTTGTGTCTCTACATATTCTATGCCGAGAACAGTTTTACATATAAATTTGATTGATCAAGTTAGGGCCAGTGAAATGGAAAAAAAAATATAAATTTAAAGTATCTAAGGCGATTGCATTGCCATCTCTTTTTTTATACCTAAGGCGATTACATTTGCCGTCTCCTTTTCAAAACATGCCGCCTCCTTTTCAAAACCTAAGGCGATTGCATTTGCCGTCTCCTTCTTTAAAACCTAAGGCGATTGCATTTGCCGTCACCTTTTCTGAGCTAATGCGATTGCAAATGTAATTAAAATAATTAAATAAATAAAATTAATAAAAACTCTTATGCGATGGAAAAAGCAATCGCGAAAAATAATTGACAAAGGCGACGACATTCTTCAGTCACCTTATCTTTTCGCGACAAGGCTTTACGCGATTGCCTTTGAGACTTATTTTCCCGTCGCATTAACTTTCCACGACGGCTTTAAGGGTTTACGCGACGGCTTTTGGCCGTCGCTAAAGGTTAGTTTTCTTGTAGTGTCCTTGAGAGTTATATACTTCCAACACGGATCCTTCCGTTTAGTAGATGATGTGCTAGACATTGTGAATATCCTGAAACAACAACAATACTAGGTTAGGCAACTATTATCAAGCCAATAATTAATCATTTGTTTTAAAAAATAGTGTTAAACAGAGGAATAACAAAAAATAGTGTTAAACAGTAGAAATAATGTTAAACAGAGGAATAAGTGAATAACAAAAAAAGTGTTAAAAAATAGTGTTAAAAAAATCTCAATTGAATTAAAAGCAACGTCGCACAAGCGTTGATCGCCGAGGAATAGAAAGAAAAAAACTGCGACAGAATAAAGGAAGAAGACAAGGAATAGAAAGTAAAAAAACTCACCTTTTCCTTCAGCGTCGATGGCCGACGATCACCGGAGTTATTGCGAGTTGCGACCTTTCTTTCTTCTTTCTTATTTCTTCTTCTCGAGTCGACCGAATGAAATTAGGGCCAAGGAACATTTGCACAAGCGTATTACTAACGAATTAAAAAAAAAAAGAAAAACAAAACGACAAACGACACAGTTGAATCAAAAGCAACGCAGTTCACGCCTTTTCCAAAAGGCGACGCCTGCCTCGCCTCTTGCCTCTTCCAAAAAGGCGACGCCTCATCCAAAAAGGCTATCATCCGCCTGCCTTGGCATCGAGAGGCGACAACCATGAAAGGCGACAAAAAAGGCGAGGCGGGCGAGGCGAACGACGCCTTTAACAAGTATGACGCCAACCAATGGGCATCAATTGGCAATACGACAGTTTCGTGACCTCGAAAAAGCGGGTAATCATAGGGAAAAAGGGGAATTTCAAGCCTATGGTGAAAGGATATTCATAAAAACTTACCCAATCGACAAAGAAGCAATCGACACTACACGATTCGCCGGGCACAAGGAACTCTGCGTTCGGGGGAAACGCATTGTTCCTCTTCAGCGCATCAACGTGGGAGGCACTATAGTTGCACCGTTCATCGTCTTTCTTCCTAATGAACCCTAAATATTTAAAACCTTTGGGAGGGGAGGCCTCGACGTCAATAACAGTTTTTCCTTTACCCATAAGTGGCAACTAGAAAGTAAACGAAGAAACGAGAAAGAAAAAACTCACCGGAAAGAAGACGGGGATTTAGCGCCGGTGAAGAGAGGACTATTTTGAAGTAATTTGGTTTTCCCTTTCAAAAAATCAAATTAATATGAGAAGACTGCTACAGTCACCTACAAAGCCCATAATAACCCTAATTCCTCGAACATTGTGCGAGCCAACCACCTCATCAACTCTCTTTCAAGACCGAGGCAACACATGGCAAAACATTAAGACTTTCTGTATTTCAGCATGGAAAAGCCTTAATATTTTGTGGGCAATTGTTTCACCCTAAAATTTCCACTCAACATGTTCTGCATCTTGGACATCCATCTTGAGGTAACGTCTTGACTTACATCTTGGACTAACGCCTTCAAACTGTTTGTTGTATTTTCCTATTTTCCAGGAACAAAATTATAAATAAAAATAACTCATTTGTACGACTGCATGGACTTGGTCAAACAACAACACAACGGTTCGATCCATCAACCAAGGGATAACGGCTGATCTTCATCAACAAATGGCGAGAATCTAGGCGAAATATCAGCATGTCATTCAAGTTGTTATTTTTTCAGTTACGATCATGTCTATATATTATTATTAGAGCACACATGTATACAGGTTACACATTCTTGCTCACTCTCATAATGCACTTGTACTCAAAAACTACTATATTTAATAATACTTTTTTGGTTTAGGTAGGCTTTCCAAAAGCCTCCCGAGTTTTTTCCCCTCAAACGATTATTCGAAGGGTTTCCTCGTTACATCCTTGTGTTCATCTTATTTTGTGAATTATATTCCATTTGTGCTCAAACATCCTTGAGAAGATAAATTTATTTGTTGAAATTTGTCCAAAACACCCATGTTGATGCTCTGAAGAGGAACAGGGTGTTTCCTCCCAACGCTGAGTTCCTCGTACCCGGTGAAGAGTGTAGTGTTGATTGTATTTCTGTCGATTGGATAGGATTCTATGAATATCCTTTTACCATAGGCTTAAAATTCCCCTTTTCTCCCTTAATTACCCCCTTTTTCAACCCTGCAAAACTGTCTTTTTGTCAATTGATGCCCATCGATTGGCATACATTGCACACCCTAGACATAATTTCGGTTGAACAAGGGCTTGTTGCTGGGTTGGAAGAACTAGCCTTTATTTATGATATAAGGGAATTTGGAAATGGCAGATACACCTTTAGTTTTGGGTCTAGATGCTGCATATAGAGGGTGGAAACACAAGTATTTTTATGTGAAGAAAGCGAGTTTGGAGGGAGGAAAGGAGATGGTGTCCACTTGGAACCGTCAAGGTAGAGGTTGATTAACATTCTGTATACATCTTCCCATCTTGCATTCTTGTTGTCTTGACAATTTGTTTGTTACCTCTTTGTGCAGTTACATCGTTGGATGAGTTATTCCCACCGTTAGAAGAAACTGCTGCTAATGTTGATCTGATCTTGAATCTGTTTCCTGAGTCCTTGCAAAAATATAGGCCTTCTCTTGTTGAATTTGTTGGGGAAGACTCTAGAGAGGAGGAGAGAGTTTCTGTCAGCGCCAGTCCAGTCAAGATGTCGTCTGGTAAGGTTTCCTTCATAGTGAATAATATTTTGGTTCATTACCCATATGACCCTTCTCACTTTTATGATGCAGTAACCCGTTCAAAAGCAGGTTTTGATGTGAATGACATTATGTCAAGTTTGAGGGCTAAGGTTTATGTGTAGTTGGAAGGAGGTAAACCCCCTCTCCCGAAGGGAGACAGTTTAGGCAAGGCAGGAAAGAAAAGGAAGGTAGATGATATGGTGATTACGGTGGAGGAGGATTTGAAAATGGAGAATGTGAAGACCAACATGGAAAGTGCTTGGGAGAAGGTAAAAAAATCTCCTTTTTTTATTTGCACAAAATCTTCTAGGTGTTTAATTGCTTGACTTGAGAACATGTTTTATAGGTGATGAAGTTTATGGAATTTTTGGTTAAAGATGTAGAAGTGAAGGAGGATCAAATCAAGATCTGGGCCCAAAAGGCAAGGGTAGAAGGTGGAAGAGCTGATCAAGCAGGTGCAAAAGCTGAGCAAGCAAATGCAAGAGCAGAGCAGGCAGAAAAAGAGTTAGTGAGTCTCACCACCAGGATGTTGAAGGCGGAAGAGGAGCATATTAAAGAGTTGCAAGAAGTGAAGGAGAAATTTATGGCCGATGCTACCAAGGAAGTGATGGAGAGTAGGATAAATATGATCATGGAGTTTGAGATTGGAAAGCACAGTGCATGGAGGATAGACGATAAAGTGGCCATGTTGAACGCATTCTTGTGTGAAGATGTAGATGTTGGTGAAGTGAATTCTCGGGAGGTAAAGGAGATGGAACAGGCAGGAGCAGCAGGGGAGATGAATAAAGAAGAAGTAGGGATGTCCGTCAACGAGGACGAAGGTAAGGAACTTGGTGATGCACCTGCAGTATAAAAAACAATTTACTTTTTATGTCTTTTAAATAATGGTTATGTCGTATTTGACCATGCCTTGGTTTGGCATGTGAATTTTGGTTTTGTAATTGGGGGTTGTCCCTAAAATATCTTTTCATTTATGGTTTTTGTAAGTGGCTCATAAGAGTCCAGACAGTTGGCTTTTGATGGTGTTGGGTTGGTCCAACACCTTTAGTCTTTTAGTTAATTTATATCGCAATGCTTATCTTGGATGCTTTTATACCTCTGAGTATTTTTTTATATTTGGTATGGAAGACAACACGTACAAGTGTTGTAACCAATACGGATAGATAACATGCAACGATGTTATAACCAAGTTGTAAAGATAACATGCAACGATGTTATAACCTAGTTGTAAAGATAACATGCGATGATGTTATAACCAAGTTGTAAAGATAACATGTGACAATGTTATCACCAAGTTGTAGGTGACATGTAGAAATGTCACCTTTCGGAGTCCTTAGGTAACATGTTGATGTTACAATCCTTAGTTCACATCTTAAATTTTAAAGTAGTAGACGCAATTCCCCTGACAAGGTGAATTGTATTTGCTCCTTTAAATCAAGTGTGAAAAACGTGCCCCCAGGCGGTTATGATCATGGTTCCACAAGCACATGAAAAATACTTTTAAGTATGAAGAGGTCATGTACCTTATATTATCAAGAGACGTTTGTCTCTCCAAAGTGTCCGTCAAGTAACTTCCCTAATGTTATTCATCCAATGCTCAAGGGTGTCTATCTTGCAACACAGGAATACATTAGGATTGGGTGTTAGCTTAGCTAACACCCCTCCGATGCTTAAGTCAGTAAAGGTTATGATTTAAATAAAAAGGAAATAAAATTAAAAGAAATTATTTTGAGAGAAAGTTCGTACCAGGGAATTGAAATTGCAATAAATCTTGACTTACGTGTAGTAAGGTTTAAGACGTATCCTACGGCACCCCATAGGTCAGGAAATGATGCCACCATTGAGAGACTTAGAAGGATGATAACTTGCCCCAGATCCAACCAGATGATAAACAGATAGTTCTTGACATCTTCACCCTTATAGTTCTAGGACGTCTTTAATCATCTTCTAACTGGGTCCCACTTAATGAGTAGAGCACGCTTTCATATCTATTTTGTAACACTCCTTAGCAGCTTGATGGTCTCCTTTTACCTTGATTACTCGCCAAGGCGTCGGCATCTTAACACATTGATGATAGGTGGATGGAAAGGCTCTCATGTTATGGATCCAAGGTCTGCCCAAGATAACGTTATAAGAAGATGGGCAATCGATCACGCAGACCCTTTCCATAGAATTCATTCCTTTTACGTAGATGGGCAACTTAATTTCTCCAATTGTTTGTTTGGTTTTCCCACTGAACCCCACTAAGACGGAAGAGTTCCTTACGACCTCTGATAGGGGGATCATCATTTCTTCAAGGGAGCTCTTCATGATGAGATTGACTTAACTACCGTTGTCGATTAAGATGCGCTTCACTTTGCAATTAGCAATTTGTAAGGTGACTACTAGACCATCATGATGTGGGTCCAAGACTCTACTTTATCATCATCATCGAAAATAATTTGCTTTCCTGGCGAATGATCCGGATGTCTAGTTGGCAGTTCCATCTTGTCCTCCTTGGAATCCTTAGCATGATGCTTTGCCACAGAATACGTGGTGCCACAAATGTCAGAACCACCTGTGATAAAATTGATCACCTTAGTTACAGGAGGAGGTGAAGATGGAGCGTCAGCTACAGCTTCCTTTGTTTCAGTTCGCCCTTTTCTTTTCCCAAGCAAATCCTTGAGGAGACCTTTTCGAAAGTAAGTAGCTGATTTCCTTCCTCATGGAGATACAATTGTCGGTGGTATGGCCAAAATCTTCATGGTAAGCACACCATTTTGATTTGTCCTTCCAAGATG
Organism: Adenophora triphylla var. japonica; assembly: GCA_022495995.1. Taxonomy (NCBI): domain Eukaryota; kingdom Viridiplantae; phylum Streptophyta; class Magnoliopsida; order Asterales; family Campanulaceae; genus Adenophora; species Adenophora triphylla. The sequence goes on from JAFEMH010005411.1 coordinate 119,435, forward strand.
ATGATCTATCAGCTGCTTTTGGCCACCTCGCTTTGCCACCAAGATTGTCCATTGCATGTAGGAGTCCTGTAACGTCAACATAAAAACAATAGTCACTAATCTTAAGATAAGGTGTATCATCTTTATCATCATCTTCTTCCACAACATTTTAATTTTTGAAGGGTTGGTTTTAGAATAGGGTTTTCCCCTATTAGATCGATGATGGGATGAGTCCGCCTTTCTGTCGGGATTTTAATATGTTGACGTCTTCTTTGACGCTTTGCCATGAATCATCTCATCTTCTTCCAGCCGGATGAAACGAACGGACCTAGTCCTGACTTCTTCTAAGCTTCTAGATGGGAACATGACAAGATCTTGGTAGAATGGTGATTCTCTCTTCAGGCCCATCGTGAAAGCTTCTGTTGCAGTCGACACGTCAATATCAGGAATGCTTACGACCTCCTTGTTGAACCTGGACATGTAGTCTCTTAAGGTTTCGTCAGGTTGTTGTACAATCCTGTAAAGGTCACTGGTTAATTTTTCAAAAACACGATTGCAAGAAAATTGGTTAAGGAAAATGTTAATTAATTTAGAGTAAGAGGAGATGGAATTTATAGGCTGATTAGTTAGCCACATCAAGGCGGGACCGGATAAGGTAGACCCAAAGCCTCTGCACAAGCAAACTTCTTTGAGATGCGGGGGAATGCTGATGATATCCATCTTCTCTTTCTTCATGGGAGGTACTTGGAATATTTTAGGGATCTCCACCCCAGCTATGGCAGGAACAAAACGGGAAACATGATGGCTCGTTGAAGGGCAAAGTAACTCCAGGAACTTTCATGAGGATGTCCTTGATCTGTTGCACTTCCCTTGCAAGGGTGGTATCTGCAATAGGGTTAGTAGCAACAAAGGGATTGAAAGGAGTATTGAAAGTGTTAAAACTCCCTGTTTGCCCCATTGAAGGTGGGGTCGCGAAGGTAAAACATTATGGCTGCGGCATCGGGTTGGACGTAACGGTGGTGCTTTTCGTCTGAACAGTGCTGAACATGGACATGCACAGAAAGAAATATCACAGCCTCACAATTTTCCTGAAGAAGAGACGAGGAAGAGACGGTCCAATCTAGACGGAATTGCCATCGCCACCACCCAGCCACCGCCGTCCGCCGTACCATTTTTGACAAGGTATTTCGATTCTCTGATTCTCTCCCTTCATCGACATTTCCTCTCTCTCTCTCTCATCTCAAATCCTCCAAATTTCTAAATCCCTAACAAATTAGGAATTTTGATTTAGGGTTAAATAATTTATTTTATCCTAGATTAGGGTTAGGGTTTTTGATTTAGGGTTAATTTAAATTTATTTTATCCGAAATTAGGGCATTTGATTTTGGGTTAAATAATTGATTTAAGTGATGAATTTGTATAGGAAAATAAATTTTGGAGATTTAAGTTGTTGATGAAAGAGTACAAGGTTCTTATGTTGGTAGATAATGTAGGGATAATTGTTAATTCTCAAGGGCAGCCTGTTGGTGAGAGCTTGGTGCTTCGTTGTGATCCGGATGCTATTGGGGAGATGGGCATGACTGTGGTTGTTGTAGAGAGTGGCAAGATGGATTTGTATCTTAAGAAATCGGGCAACTGTATTCAAACTGTTCCAATTACAGGGGTAGGAGTTGGCAAATGTGTTATTGCAGATGATGAAGATGGGTCTGGGAAACTTATTTCTGTGGCAACATCATCTAAGGTATGTGAACTTTCTTAAGACTTAATTAAGGTAGAGGGTGGTTAAGAACTTCTTGTTGTTTCTCATGCCTCATCTTCTAAGCTTTGTTGAGTTGTGATGCTAGGTGATATTAGTGATCAGTGGTATATCGTATATACTATATTAAAAAGGGATAAGCCTTGCAATGTAGGACTCTTTCTTTTTGAAAATATAATTAAATATGAATAACATTTTTTCTGGAAATATCAGATGGTATATTGGAGGTTAGATTTAATAGGAAATCTACATTCCATTGCCTGTAATCTAACAAGAGGAGTCATCGTAAAACTGAAATTATTGCTATCAGATAGTGAAGGCCCCATCCAAGTTACCGGCCTAGGGCCCCGAATATCACAAGGCCGGCCCTGGTACCGTGACAAATAATCTTAGCTCTTCCATGTTTGTGTAAAGATTCAAACTCCTTGAACATGAAATTTGTAGCACTTACATATTTACTTCTACAGTACAATAACTCTTATGAGGAGTCAATCTACTTTTTGTAAATAGCATACATGACCACGAAACGCCAAAACCTCAAATATTGTCTTGAAAATCATATTTGCACTTTAGCTCAAACAATAAAAATAACAGATGCACCTTTGTGATTTCATGACATTCTTCCACTTAAATGAGATTCATAAACTTAGAGATGCAACATGAGATAGATTCATAATGCTAAACATGCAAGAAGACGACTCTAGCCAAAAGTTTATATTCTGTTCAACTCACCATGAACAATTGAAAACACACAAAAGAAACTTAGAAATCGAAGTGATTTGATGCTAAAATTGAAATGGGTTTGATGCAAAAATTGAGAGCCAGCCACTCTATCTTCTCAACCTTCTAGGCTTTCGAGACAATCAAATTATTTCTTTCTCACTATTTCTTGTTTTCTAAAAAATGTTCCTACTATCTTTATGCAAATCTACAGATAGCTGTATGGATCGCCTTTGATAGGTTTGCCTTCGAACAAATAAAGTTGCTCCATTGTGGTATAGAGCACCATAGTTTCAAACTACGCAAAAGCTTGAAACTTGTGAGCTCTACACGCCTGCAGTTAGCATGAGTTGATTTTCTAATGACTTTAAAAGTCACTTTTCTAATCACTTTACTAAATCAATAAGGTTTTAAAGTCACTTTTCTAACGGATTTGTTAAATTCAATCATAATTAAAACTGTTTATAAAATAATTTATACAATTATACGAAAATCTGAATCAGAAAGGGATGGGAGTAATACTACTTAAAATGTTTTAGTGGGAACAAATAGTGTGAATAAAGATACGATTTTCAGCATGAATGTCTGCCATAAGCTTTTGATCGTTTTTGTAGAGGAAAAAAATACCAAAATGAATTAATGGTCATTCTGAATGCAAAAACTTAAATCTTTTATAAGTATACAAAAGCACTTGCTGAAGTGCATAACCCTGGTTAACAATTTCAAATGTTAAAAGAAAATGTTTTCAAGTAAAAATAACATAAAAATGGAGAAAATAGGCATCAATAGCCAATACACATTCAAATATGGGGCAAGCATAAAAGTATGTTTCATTGAGGCATTTTGACAAACAGTTTACACTCAACATTAGAAGGAGAGATTTTTGCTGCTTTCTCCCTTGATTTTGATTAACATAGCACTAATTTGACAAAGCAAAACTATGAAGAATGATTTTTTTTTCACACAAGATAAATTATACTGGGTGTAATGAAACCGGAGAATGAAAAGAGAACCTGTTCGACTGCGATTGCGGAGAAGAGGGTGTGTTCTGAGTAAAGTTGGTACAAAGTTGAAGGATTCCATAACATTTATTTTACGATAATTTAACTCAATTTGAAGCTTCTGACATCCAAATCTTAAATAAAAAATATTTAGATATCAGTATTTTCCACTTAGTGCAGTAGCACAGAACCCCCAACACCTCAAATAAAAAAAATAAATCAGATTTTTGCTAATTCAAAATTGAGTTCTAAAGGGGATAGATATTACCCGAATTGCACAAATGGAGTGTGGACATGCAATTGTGGAGAAACAACATTAAACATTGAATATGCTCACTAACCTTACTGAACGATTGATAAAGTCGGAGATAACTCCCTAACGTCCTCGCTACACACTGTCGGTTAAATTGATCGGAGAGAAAGTCCGATGATTGGAGTTGGTATAGTCTCTGAGAAGGAAATTCATTGATTAACTCCCGTTAGTTCCTATTTGGAATTTGATTTTAAGCCCTAGAATCGTTCTTCGCCCTTCAACTTTTGAAATCTGTCTCGACCGCTTTTGGAGGGATTAGAGAGAACGGCGACGACCATAAAAGAAGGGGGGGGGGGAGGCAACAACCATGGCAGAAGAGAGAGGGGAGGCGACATGCGACGTTTGTAGTAGAGGTAAGGGATGTTTTGGGGAAGAGGGGCTTTTGGATTTTTTGTAGTGACAAAGAGAGGGTAGAGGGGGTAGAGAGAGAGTTTGAGAAGAAGAGTGTTCGGAATATGAAAGGGCTCCGGCTTATTAGGTACGCTATGAGAAGGGGCAGTTTGGGAATACGGAAAATAATGAGTTTTTGTTTAGGCGGGAAAATGGTGCTTGCATTTGTGCTATTTTATAGTTATAGATCACAGTAGCTCTGGTTCAAAAAGAGCGATCCTTCCCGAGGCCCGCTTGAATCACTTAATTCTTCCCAAACGCAATCAACATGCGTCAAAGCGTGTTGGTCCAAACAGGGCCGGCTCAATTGATACGGAGGCCTAAAGCGAACTCTAAAATGAGGCCTTTCTAAAATAAATAAAAATTTATTATTAAAGTTATTATATTTTTATTTTAAGTTTATCTTTCGTGCTTTTTTGAGATGCAAAATCATTTATTAAATTACTGTAATCGATTTCAAACTTTCTTGTTGACATTTCTATAAGATAAAATAAAAAAAAACAATGTATTTTCACAAAATTAAAATAAATGACTATAAATCAAATTATCAAATCAAGGCAATAAGGCATAATACTAAGAAAAAAGTAGTTAGAACAAATAAACTTGGTCGCGGTAACGGTCGCGGCCTCGCAAGGCAAAGCCCAATATTGCCAATTCGTTTACTCGATCGGTCGATCCTCCGCTTTGTTCACAAATCGCAAATCGTAATTGTCAATGTCAATTTGAGAAAAATAGAGGATTGAAATCAAGAAGGAAAGAACTGAAGAAGATTGTCTTGGAATGAGATGGATTATAAATATAGCTATTAAGTATTAAGTGAAAAAGAATAACCGTTTAACTTTGTTTTAGGAAATCAAAGAGTCGGACTCGGACAGGCTGTGAAGCCGGTAATTTGCAAGCTTTAACTCTTTGTTTCTTTCAAGGTAGTAATAGAATAATAGATAGATAGGACAATTAAAAAAATCAAAAACATACTACTACTACTAACAGTCTAACAAAAAATGGAGGCCTATATTTTGGTGAGGCCTAAAGCCCTAGGTTCCTCAACTTCACCCTTGGGCCGGCCCTGGGTCCAAATGGGATTTCTTCTACTACCATTGATTCTTCCTGCACTCCATCCTGTCAACACAAAATAAGAAGAAAAAAACCATTGAAAGGCATTAAAATTTTAATTTTTTAAACATTCATTTTGGAATGAAGGGAGTAATGATTTATGTGCAATTTTAGCAAAGCAGAACAGTAACAATTTTAATGGTTAGTCTAATATCTAGTCTAAGATTGACCATGCTATGCTCTGCTCGACTCGATTAAAGGCCTAATGAAGAACTTATCAATCAAGAACCCTAATTTAAATGATCAATTTCATATAATTTGGTTAATGGATATCCAATTTATTTATCACCCGAAAAAGTTAATAAATCAGAACCCGTTTGTAGAAATAAATACTCCGTAGATCGGGTCCCCAATTAGTATGTCATCAAACGAGACAATAAACCATTTATTTTATCACCAAAAAAGAAAAATTATCAGATTCCCAATCCCCAGATCTAAGCAAGAATCCTAGAGGTTTCTTTAAATAGAGTTTCAATCAGGGTGGTATGACATCAAAGCTTATACCAGAGTCGAAAAGGATGACAAAACTGGAGCACATCTGAATTACAATAGGAAGTTGCTGCTTGAATCCAGCATACAAGAAATAGGCATCATAATTACATGTCTTAGGTTTTACTAAAGAAAAAAGAAAACATCGAGTTTCATGGGACAAAAACCGGGCGAATCCATCACCATTTCGCTTGCAACAAATATGCTATCATGCTCATACTATTTGGTTTACCACGCTACGCTGGACCCTTCTCGATTTATCTTGAATACGAGTGTCCGATATGGGGAACGACCGGGTAAACTAAAGAACAAAGGGGCCGTTTGGTTCGGTAGAAAAAAAGTGAAGGAATGAAATGATCAATGGAATTGAATTCATGAAGGAATTGGAATGGGAAAAAAATGGTCAAACCCCTCCGTTTGGTTGGTACGGAATGGAATGAAATTGTCATTCAATTCCTTGGTAAATCATGTTTGGTTTGAAATACAAATTATAGGAATTGAATGAAAGCATATAAAATGTCCAATTTACCATTTTTTTTTAAATATTTTTTTTGGGGGTGGGGTGGGTGGGGTAGGTAAGGGTATGCAAAATGAGTAAAAAATATTTTTCGTGGATGGGGGTGTGGGGGTGGGGTGGATGGGGTGGGGGTGGGGGTAGGCGGGGGTCTTTTAAAAAAAAAAAAATTTGGGGGGTGGGGGTAGGCAGGTGTCTTTTAAAAAAAAAATTTGGGGGGGTGGGGGGTAGGGCGGGGCTGGATGGGGGGGTTGGGGGTAGGCGGGGGTCTTTTAAAAAAAAAAATTGTGTGTGGGGGGTGGAGGGTAGGGCAGGGGCTAAATGGGGGGGGTAGGCGGGGGTCTTTTAAAAAAAAAATCGTGGGGTGGGGGGTGGGGGTAGGGTAGGGGTTGGATGGGGGGTAGGCGGTGGTCTTTTAATTATTTTTTTTGTGGGGGTGGGGGGTAGGGCAGGGGCTGGATGGGGGGGGGGTGGGGGTAGGCGGGGTCTTTAAAAAAATATTCGTGGGGGGTGGGGGGTAGGGCGGGAAATTTGGATGGGAGGGGGTAGGCATGGGTCTTTAAAAAAAAAAAAATTCATGGGGGTGGGGGGTAGGGAAGGGGCTAGATTGGGGGGGGGGGATGCAGTGGTCTTTTAAATTTTTTTTTTGTGGGGGTGGGGGGTAGGGCAGGGGCTGGATGGGGGGGGTAGGCGGGGGTTTTTAAAAAAAATTTCGTGGGGGTGGGGGGGTAGCGCATGGGCTGGATGGGGGGAGAGGGTAGGCAGGGGTCTTTTAATTTTTTTTTCGTGGGGTGGGGGGTAGGACAGGGGTTTGGATGGGGGGTAGGCAGGGGTCTTTTAAAAAAAAATTCGTGGGGGGGGGGGTGGGGTGGGGTAGGGCAGGGGCTGGGTGGGGGTGGGTAGGGGTAGTGCTGGTTTTGGTTTGGGGGTATTTTGGTCAAAATTTTTTTTTTTTGAATTTCATTGCGAAAGGAATTGGCCATTCCTCCCATATATGGAGGGAATGGCAAATTCCTTTCATGGATGGAATTGGCCATTCCAACGGTATGAAAATTTTAAAAAACCTTCAACCAAATATGCCAAAGAATTTGGAGAAATGGAATTGGACATTCCATTCCCCCACTTTACCACCAACCAAACGCCCTCAAAGAGTCTGAGCATCACATTAAATATATACTTCCTCCGTCCCCAACCTAAGTGCACACTTTCCATTTTGGGCGTCCCAAACCTACGTGCACATTTCCTAAAATGGAAAGAAATCTTTACTATTTCCTCCACTCATTCTCTCTCCTACATTATTTTAATACTCACAACACCATTATAATTTACTATTCCCTCTACTTATTCTCTCTCTTATTTTATTTTCACACTCACAACACTTTCAATATAATACTTCCTCCTTAATTTACGTGAAAAGTCAAAGTGTGCATCTAGGTTGGGGACGGAGGGAGTATATTCGTGTGTGTGTGTGATGTAATCCGGTCCAAGAAATATTTGACAAAGTCAAATATATTAATTATTTTGTATTTTAATTAGTATTTTAGAATTTAATTTGTTGTAGTTTATATTTTATTTCTTATTTTCGTCATTTATTTTAATAGGATGATTAGAGATAATTTTAGAGTAGATTGTGAGGAGATTTACTAGTTTTTGAGTCCTATTAAGTTACCATATATGTTAGGAGTAATTCTAGAAAGTTTATGAGTATTTTTCAAGTTTTATGGACACTATAAAATAGGCCTAAAGTTGTATTCCGAAAATTAGACTATTTTGATTAATAAAATTAATTTGATTGCTTTGCAATTGTGGGTTTTTCCCTTTGGGTCTTGATTGACTTGCAGAAGCTCTCGCAAGAGATTCTTGTTGGAGTTCTTTGAATTCCTTGTGAAGGTTCTCATCTTCTTGGTGTTTACCTCTTCAAACCCTAATTCAATTGTTGATTCAATTCGAATTGGGTCAAATAGTTGTTGATTCAATTATTTGCCTATCATTTTTTTTAATTTCCGCGGCAACCCTTTACATCAGTTGGTATCAGAGCAAAGGACGATCCAAGGATTATCATGGCTGGAGATCAAGGAAACAACGACATGAAGGCACTCCTCCAACAATTGATCGCCCCGAATGTCACCTTCATTAAATATGTTATTAATGGGATCAATGATCATGTGATTCATGCTAATCAACAGGCGAAATATTTATTTTCAAAGGAGGAGGAACTTTCAAAGGAGGCCAACTTCCACCATGACTTCTTTCTTCATTATGAATCCCTTCTTGTAAGCGGCCTGTTGTGAATTTGGTGGTCCCCCCCGTTGCAATCAAGAAAAGAAATCAACACACCCTCAAGCACAATAATGGAAGAAACACACACACAAGAACACAAGAGTTGTTTACCCGGTTCATTCAACACATGAACTACGTCCGGGGGCAATTGCCAAGCCAATATGTATTAGACACCTTCTAATATGCTGCTGCAATGAGTTCTAGGTCGAATCTATGTTTATATAGTTGTACAAGGAAGCCCTAAATCTAATTTAAGAAGAGTTCTTATCAAAATAGGAAACAAAATCAACTGCAAAAAACACCCTCTTCGGCACGAGCGCGGTCGCGCAGCACACCCAGCGCGGCCGCCCTTATCGACAGAGACTTTGCACCCTCGAACGTACCTCCAGCGCGGTCGCCCTCCACCTAAGAGCGGCCGCACTCCTCGACAGAAGCACCTCCGAAATTTTCCTCCTTGTTCTCACCAACTCCTCCGACTTAGGCTCCTCCTCTTCCTCGTAGTTTAGGACTCCAATCCCAACAATCTCCCACCGGAGACTAAACTAACAAACTTAGAAACACCCATCAACTCCCACCACGGAGTAATGACCTTCGAACACATTTCCCCTCCCTATTGGCTTGACATTACCGAACCTCTCCTCAAGTACTAAGGCGAGTTGAAACCAAGCGACGTTTCAACCTCTCCGTGTTAGATGATTCTTGCCTCCCCAAATCAGCTTCTACCTTGATTTCTCCCCGCAAGTCTAACTTCCCCTTCTCCCTCCAGACCCACCTTCCTCGCAATGCTTCCCCTTGAAACTTGGACACACCTTGTTTCTTACATCGTCTGTTTTCGGTCTGAATATGCTCTCTGTTAGGGCACTTGGACATCCACACCACGTTGATCAACTTTGTGTCCTTCTCCCCCCCCAACATACCATTTCTTGATGTCTCCCCTTTTTACACCAATAGGCCGGTTCTTTAGCCTCTTGCTCCCACCGGAACAAATATCGACATTGTAGGTAGAGTTCAACATCTTTCCCTTAACCCCATGAGCTAACACCTTAGCCCCTTTCATGACTTCTTAAGACCCACCAATGAAAGACACCCCATACCCTTCACTGTCATGTTGTCCCACAGAAATCACTCTTCTCCTCAAATCCGGAACATGCATCACGTTGTGTAGTTGTAAAACAGCCCCGTTAGGTGTCTTCATCATCACATCCCCCTTACCTTTGACCTTCAATGGCTGACCGTCACCAAGATAGACAACCCAAAAGTCTCCAGTTTTGTACCGTTTCATTGATTCTGCATCCCCACTAGCATGACAAGAAGCTCCAGAATCCAACACCCAATCTTCACCCGACTGTTCCTCTCCTAGGATTAATACATCTCCACCAACATCCACCACGTGAGCACCATCATCTTTACCCGGACAGTCATAACTGATATGACCTAATTCGCCACAATTGTAGCACTTGACCTTTTTCCCCTTTTTCGGTCTTCCCCTATTTCTCTCCACCCTAAGTGCAGCCCCATCTACGGAAGATTCTCCCCTTTTCTCTTTCCTTCGCAACTCCTCTTGAAGGATGAGATCTCTAACCTCCGTATACACCAATGCTGTTTTCGACGTACTAATCGTTGTGACAGTAACCTCCCAACTATCAGGCAATGATTTTAGTAGAAAACAAGCAAGCACTTCATCGGAGAAAGTAATATCAACACTTTTCAATTGGTCCACCATACCTTTGAAATTGCCGATATGACTTGCATGTCTGCCCCTACGACATCTTCGCATTCGCAAACCTCTTTATCAAATGCACCTTATTGATATTAGACGGCTTCTCATACATGTCTGACAGTGTTTGTAGCAACTCCACCGTTGTCTTGGCCTCCATAGCGTTCCGTGCAACGTCGTCGGTTAGAGCACTCCTCACGGCTCCTAACGCCTTCCGATCCAACGTCTCCCAATACCCTTGTGACATGTCTTCGGGCTTCTCCTTCAAGGGTTTATGAAGATCCTTACAATAAAGGTAATCTTCAATCCTTGTCCTCCAGAACGTGAAATTCACACCGTTGAATTTCTCGATTGAGTTCTTCATCTGATTGCTTCACCAAGTCCCCAAGAGCGTGATTCAAAATTAATCAACTAATGAAAAACTTTGAATCCTCCGAACCAATGCTCTAATAACAGTTGTTGTGAATTTGGTGGTCCCCCCCGTTGCAATCACGAAAAGAAATCAACACACCCACAAGCACAATAATGGAAGAAACACACACACAAGAACACAAGAGTTGTTTACCCGGTTCATTCAACACATGAACTACGTCCGGGGGCAATTGCCAAGCCAATATGTATTAGACACCTTCTAATATGCTACTGCAATGAGTTCTAGGTCGAATCTATGTTTATATAGTTGTACAAAGAAGCCCTAAATCAAATTTAAGAAGAGTTCTTATCAAAATAGGAAACAAAATCAACTGCAGAAAACACCCTCTTCGGCACGAGCGCGGTCGCGCAGTACACCCACCGCGGCCGCCCTTATCGACAGAGACTTTGCACCCTCGAACGTACCTCCAGCGTGGTCGCCCACCACCTAAGCGCGTCCGCACTCCTCGACAGAAGCACCACCGAAATTTTCCTCCTTGATCTCACCAACTCCTCCGACTTAGGCTCCTCCTCTTCCTCGTAGTTTAGGACTCCAATCCCAACACGGCCGACTTTCTCCAGAAAAACAATTTCTAGTGGATTTTCATAAAGAGTATAGGGATGAAGCTTTGAAAAAATTGGAACCTCTTTGGCACAAAGCTTGTTCTTATTTGAAGCAAGTTCGGCATTTGAAAGCACAAAAAGCTATTGAATTGAAGCGTCTTGAGGAGGAAGAACGTCGCCTTGTTATTGAAGAATTTCCTACTCCAGAAGAAACGTTTGATGAGGAGCTTATTTGTGAGTTCAAAGAAGATTTGAGCATTGTTCAGGTTTGTGATGATATTATTACTTCAAATATTATAATACCTGATAATGTCCTAGTTGAATTCAAGGAGAAAGAAGAAGGAGGTAATGATTGTTCAAAATCCCCAATTTTTGATGAAAATTTGGGTGTTGTTAACAACAAGGAAGAAGTTATTTGTGAAGATTTTTTGATCATTGTTGATCAAGGGGAGGAAGGGGAGGAAGATCAACACAAGGAGGATGGGATGGATGGAATAATTTTATATCCGGAAGAGATCATCTTATGTCAATGTGTTCTTAAAAAGAAGATTTATTCGAAATATATTTTTAAGTGGGACGGCACTTTCCAAACATCGGGTGAGAACTCGGGGTCGAGTTCTTTTGAAGAGTGGGTGAATGATGTAATCCGGTCCAAGAAATATTTGGCAAAGTCAAATATATTAATTATTTTTTATTTTAATTAGTATTTTAGAATTTAATTTGTTATATTTTATATTTTATTTCTTATTTTCGTCAATTATTTCAATAGGATGATTAGAGGTAATTTTAGAGTAGATTTTGAGGAGATTTACTAGTTTTTGAGTCCTATTAAGTTACCATATAGGTTAGGAGTAATTCTTGAAGGTTTAGGAGTATTTTTCAAGTTTTATGGGCACTATAAAATAGGCCTAAAGTTGTATTCCAAAAATTAGACTATTTTGATTAATAAAATTAATTTGATTGCTTTGCAATTGTGGGGTTTTTTCTTTGGGTCTTGATTGACTCTTGCAAGAGATTCTTGTTGGAGTTCTTTGAATTCCTTGTGAAGGTTCTCATCTTCTTGGTGTTTACCTCTTCAAATCCTAATTCAATTGTTGATTCAATTCGAATTGGGTCAAATAGTTGTTGATTCAATTATTTGCCTATCCTATTTTTTTATTTCCGTTGCAACCCTTTACATCAGTGTGTGATACAATTTTTTTTTTCAAGGAAAGATCTTGATACAAGTACAACGAGGCACATAATCATGCTTCTATTAAGTTTGACTTGTCAGAGAGCAAAGCATGAGCATACCATCAATGACAATGTGATGGTGAGCTCGATGAACGAACACAAAAAGGGCATGATCGAACACACTGTTAACTTATTTGACTGCTCAATGACCACAAATCTTGCACTTACGATAGCAATGTTTCAAATTACATAAGTCTGAATAACAAAATTAATGATTCATAATTGAACATGAGCAGCGTGGGATCAAAACTCATAGATTCACTGCACCAAATGTACATCACATGATTCTAATCTACTCACAACCCAATCTTAAACAGGATAGATCAATAAAATGAGTTTGTCAGTAAAATTAAAATTAATCCAAAAACTGAAACATGGGTATAACAATAAAATTAAGAAAATAAAATAATCAATGAACCCTAATAAACGATCAGAACCAATGTTTGATCAAGATCAAGGAATCTTACCTGAAATCATCGGATTTCCACAGCTGGATATCCAGGAGAGTGCTCCTCCATCAGCACAGCAAAGCTTCAGCATTTCAAAACAACCCAATTGAAAAGACAAGAAAATGCATGGAAAACATGGGAATGTTTGTTTGATAGATATATTTTGAGAGAGAGAAAGAGAGTGAGTGAGAGAGAGAGAGAGAGAGAGAGAGAGAGAGAGAAAGCGTTGTTTATATAGAGGGAGAGTGGACCGAAATCATGAAAGCAATAAATGTGATTGGCAAGAGTCAATCACGTAAAAATGGGGATAGTTATGCACTATCACGTAATTGTAGTGTGTAATCAGTAGGTTTGTCTGTGTATATATTTCTTGTAATTATCCCTTTGATCAGGGCCGGCCCTATGCTAAGGCAGGTGAGGCCTAGGCCTTAGGCCCCCAAATTTTTGCACTTTTTAGGGACCCCAAAATTTAGGGACTTAGTGGTAATATACTAGGAAGTGAGGGGCCTCATTGAAAATTAAACTTAATAATCAATAGTTATAGTCTGGTCAATCCACACAACACGCACAAAAAGAAATCTCACGGCCTCACAATTTCACGAAGAAGAGACGAGGAAGAGACGGTCCAATCTAGACGGAATTGCGATCGCCACCACCCAGCCACCGCCGTCCGCCGCACCATTTTTGACAAGGTATTTCGATTCTCTGATTCTCTCCCTTCATCGACATTTCCTCTCTCTCTCTCTCATCTCAAATCCTCCAAATTTCTAAATCCCTAACAAATTAGGAATTTTGATTTAGGGTTAAATAATTTATTTTATCCTAGATTAGGGTTAGGGTTTTTGATTTAGGGTTAAATTAAATTTATTTTATCCGAAATTAGGGCATTTTATTTTGGGTTAAATAATTGATTTAAGTGATGAATTTGAATAGGAAAATAAAATTTGGAGCTTTAAGTTGTTGATGAAAGAGTACAAGGTTCTTATGTTGGTAGATAATGTAGGGATAATTGTTAATTCTTAAGGGCAGCCTGTTGGTGGGAGCTTGGTGTTTCGTTGTGATCCGGATGCTATTGGGGAGATGGGCATGACTCTGGTTATTGTAGAGAGTGGCAAGATGGAGTTGTATCTTAAGAAATCGGGCAACTGTATTCAAACTGTTCCAATTGCAGGGTAGGAGTTGGCAAATGTGTTATTGCAGATGCTGAAGATGGGTCTGGGAAACTTATTGCTGTGGCAACATCATCTAAGGTATGTGACCTTTCTTAAGACTTAATTAAGGTAGAGGGTGGTTAAGAACTTCATGTTGTTTCTCATGCCTCATCTTCTAAGCTTTGTTGAGTTGTGATGCTAGGTGATATTAGTGATCAGTGGTATATCGTATATAATATATTAAAAAGGGATAAGCCTTGCAATGTAGGACTGTTTATTTTTGAAAATATGATTAAATATGAATAACATTTTTTTTGGAAATATCAGATGGTTTATTGGAGGTTAGATTTAATAGGAAATCAACATTCCATTGCCTGTAATCTAACAAGAGGAGTCATCGTAAAACTGAAATTATTGCTATCAGATAGTGAAGTCCCTATCCAAGTTACCGGCATAGGGCCCCGAATATCACAAGGCCGGCCCTGCCTTTGATTAAGGTAGATAGATTAAGATAGAATATTAGTTTTATTGACTTTATATTTTCAATGTAAAGAGCATATTGTATTCTATTTATTCAAGGAGTCAAAAACAACCACAATAGGTTGATTTTTCAGTGAAATCTTTCTCTCTCTCGTGAGTCTATTTCTTTTCTTCAGCCTGTGATCTTCTTCTTCCTGTTCTTTATGCTTTCATTGCAGGTGCTTTATTCGTACATGGTATCAGAGCAAATTAATAGCCATGGGTGATGATGCAACGAAAACCGTGGCTACTACCGATCCTGAGACTAGTAATCAGCATAACAAGTATGGCCTCCCCATTCTCTTTAACGTACCAAAATTGGAGTTCTCTCTTCATGTCTATGTTAGAAATCCATTTTCTCACTCACGTTATTACTGAAAAAACCCACCTCCCTGAACCTTGTCTAATAATACCACCACTGTCAATCCTGACTACGAAAAATTCACACACACTTCTCGTTTCGTATTAGGGTGGATAAAAGCCACTGTCACTTCTGAGGTCCAACCACATGTCGTCAACCCGTGTCAAACTGCACCCGAGGCATGAGATCTCCTTGCTAAAGAATTCGGTGTTGCCTCCACCATTCATATACAAAAACTCCAAGAGGAGCTTCACGGCCTCACTCTATCTCCCGGCATGACTATTCAGGACTATGTCCTTCGTGCCAAAACCATATCTCATTCTCTCACTGGAACCGGTGAAGCTGTATCCACCAATACTCTCCGTAGAATTTTAGGTGGTCTAGGACATACATATAAAGAGTTTATCACCACTCAAAACTCCAAGGGGGATACCTCAATTGAGGATCTTAAAGATCTTTTACTCCAAGAAGAAGCTCTACAGAAAAGATTTTCAAACCAAACCCATTCCAACCTAAGTTCTCTTACATCCTCAAAAGAACCTAAATCACCCAAAATCGTGCCTACTCCTTCATTCGGTATTAATGCTGGGAGGGGAGTCTCAGGTTTTTACTCCTAATGGGTCAGGAGGTTTTTTCTTCATGCCTAGTAATTCTCGTGGCAATGGTCGTCGTAATCAAAATCGAAACAAAAACAAAAATCATGGCAGAGGTCTCTTACCAATTCCCTCAAATTTTTAGCCTATTCGGCAGCCTCCTCCCCATCCTCCATAAACTCCCCCAAACTGGTTTATGAGTCCAGATCCAACCACTGTTTCGTGTCAACTCTGCAAGAAAAAGGGCCACGAAGCCGATACATGTTATCATCGAGGGAACTATGCTTATTCTGCTCAATATTATCCTCATATAAGTCTCTCTCAGCTTTGTGAAGCATTCCAAATCGAGACATTAATGTTCTTTTAATTTTTGGATACTTGTAAATGCAATGCAACTAGCATACTTGATTGTAGTGAGAAATTAAGAAGAGAAAATTACTGCAGAAATTTTCTTAAACAATTCGTGTAATTGTCAAGAAAGACAGTGAGGGGTGGACATATGAGAAGTTACTTACTATAAATCAATTTAAATCTTTTGTTCTCTACTTACTTTCACACACACGTACATTTACTTTTCTTGTTAATTCTTTCATTATTAATTACTATTCCCCTGCATAACTATATGTTATGTCGGACAATCAACAATCTAACCTCAACTGCCTTACCTGTTTTATCTTATTCACCAGATGGACCTTTTGTGTGTGTGTATATATATTGAAAGGCGCTTGTTTGATATGCAGATGATCAGACAGCTATGGTTTGACTTAGCTATTAGATATTAGATGAATTGTGCAGCGGAATAAGTGAAGATTGAAATAATGATAGGACAAAGAACACAGTAAAATAATGCAAGTGTGTGAATGTGTTTGCAGAAATGTAATAACACAGGGAATTTAAAGTGGTTCAGAGTTCACTCCTCCTACATCCACCCCCACTGTCAATCTTGACAAGTGAGATCAATTTTATTATAATTTTAATCAACAAGAATTACAAATGATTGATAAGGCAAGTTCCTTGAACTTCCTCTTCCTAATTAGTACAGTCAACTAGGGATACACTTAAAGTACAGTCTTAAGTGCTTTTACAACTTGAAGTACAGTCTCAAGATTTTACAAAAATAACTAATACACTCAAGAAACAGTCTTGAGTGTTTACAAATTATTTTTACACCTAAAGTACAGTCTTAGGTTTTGAAATTTGTGAATTAACACACTAGGGGTGTTTGTTGTTGAAACAGGGGTTTCAGGCTGAAGGTTTTTGGTTTTGAAAAGTGTTTGAGGGGTAGGGATTGGTGTGTAGGGATTTATGTGTAGGGATGTAAGGGAGAGGTTTATGTACTGTGAAAAAGAGTATTTTTCAAGGGTATTTTGTGTAGAGGATGAACTCCTCTATTTATAGCCTTCAATGTAGCCGTTGGAATATGACTGTTGCAGCTTCATTAATGAGTCTTGACTGGTCTTTGCCCCACTTGTCCACTTGCAGGTCTTCATGAGATGGCTTGAGCTGAGAGCTTCCAGAAGGTCTTCAATGGTCTACAAAGGTGAACTTGATAGCTGTGAGGATACAGGATCCATCTTGGTTGAGATTTTGGCATCAAAGAATGAGACAGAGAAATGGCTGTCTGAGGGACTTGAAGCCATAGCTGTCAGATCATACCAAGGCTTAGCTATCAGAGATGATCTCTAATAAGGATTGAGATGCACTTGATTATCTTGATATCTTAGAGGGGGAATATGATTCATGTTATTGATTGATTGTAACCAAGGTATAAGGTAGAATCATAACTGTCAGACTCATAGCTGTCAGATAAACTAAAAGATGAATATGATAGATTTCCTCTTTTGATATAAACCCTGTTCTATATATATATTCCTTTATCAAAACCAACTAACTGAGACATTGATTAAAGTTAGGTCCTAACAATTTCCCCCTTTTTGGTAAAGGAAGATCTATTTAGAACATGTCTTCACAGTTAATGATAAGAGAAATAATAATGAAAGAAATAATTCAGGGATTCATAGCAAGCACAAGTAATCAGAATGAGATTGAAATACATGGATTTGATCTCAAGATGAGAGAAGTTCACATATTACAGCCATAAAAACTAAGCCAAACAAAATAAATTGTTTCAACCACAAAAAGATGTTCCAACAAAATACAATTCAGTCATCAGCCAGTTGATCATAGAACTCTTCTCTTTCTTGTCTGGCTGAAAGGGGCTCATTTCTTTCTTCCTCCAGCTCTCTTCTCATTTCTGGTTCAACTCCTCTGTAATAGAACTCATTGTTCCATTCCCAAGTCATCCTCTCATCATATTTGAAGAAATTGTCTTCCTTTGCTTTCAGTTGGGCCCTTGTAAGAGGCATCTGATCATTTCTTATTCTCATTGTGCCCCACAAATGTTTCTTCTTGTTCCTTGCTTTCTTGCTTTTCTTGGGCACAAGGGATGGATCTGGTTGAGGAACAGGGGACATATGAACTGGGGCTTGAGCTTCAGGAAAAGATTGAGTTGATTGCTGAGGAGGGTTGGTAATGGAAGGAGATGGAAATATTATTGGAGAGTCTTGATCTGGGCTTGAAGGATCATCATCATCATCATCACTGTCAGAGTCTGAGGAAAGATCAATAACATTATTGGCCCTGCTTTGGCTGACAGCTATGGATTCTCTGAACTCTTTGATCTCAGGAATAGAGATCAATTTCATGAAGTGAGAGTTTTCATTGGGTGATTTGAAGAGAATGGGATCAACAGAGATGATGGGTGAAAGATAGGGCTCAATGCCTGGATTTAGGGTTGGGGGAAAGATATTGACAATTTTGCTTATCAAAAGCATAAGGGCACTCTTTTGTTCAAATAGTGAGAGAAAGAATGATTTTGCAAGCTCAATGCACAAGGTGAAAACTAGACCTTTTGGCATAAAGAGACAAGAATTGAGTGGTGGAGAGAGAAGTTGGCTGAAGAGAACTTCCCAATCAATAAGTGTATTGGGAGTGATGAATTTTGGGAAGGATGGGATTTGGTGAACAAAATTGGAGGTTGATGAAGTTCTTGACACTTTCCACTCTTCATAGGCAAAGAATACTAATCCTGCAAGATTTCTTGCCACCATAATCAAACCATTTCTTAACAGTTCCCAGGATTTTGGATAGGTAAAGGGGTTTGCAATTTCTGGGAAATGAGTCACATTGGCTAACCTTGTCCTTGCTGTCTTGATGGAAGAAATAGAAAAATCAATGCCACAGCTAAGCATCCAAGGTTCTTTCTTGGGAAGGTAGGATTGATTTAGAGTGGGAGTAATGGAATTGCTTGGAGGGCTGTTAGGACTGTTAGGGAAGGGATCACTGTCAGACACATCTTGATCTTGACCAGCAAGGATTGGACTCTGAGGGGAGGCTTCAACAGATTCATTTTCAGGGATTGGAGAGATTGGCTTGGAAGGAGCAGAGGCATGGGTTGAAAAAGTTGGGATTGAAACAGATGATTGACCAAGACTTTGTTTGAGGAGATCAGAACAAAATTGGGATTTTAGGAGGTTTAAGGCTGCCCTAACTTCTCCCTTGGTCAACTTTTGCTCAAGAATAGTTACAAAGGCTGCCTCATTTTCTGGGGTTCCATCAAATACAAGTCCCTTGCATGCATTTAGGATTGCTTCTCCCTTTGAGACAAGATTGGGATCAATTTCAACTCCAACCTTTTTGAGACTTTGAATGACCTCAGATGTCTTATCAAGATTCCCCCTATCAATTTCAACAGTTGGGGCAGGTTTTTTCACAGACTCAGTCTCAAGTATAGAAGGGATGGTTTGGATATCTACATCCATAGCTGTCACCTTTGGATTGCTGGAAGACTCTCCTGGTCCACTTCTTTTCTTGATAAACCTAGACCTGAGTTCATCTATGGCTATCACTGTCTCCTCTTTACTTAGAACATCATCAAGAAAAATGAGAGCAGCCTTTTCAGTATCAGGGTTCCCATCCAACTCAATAGCATCAATGGCTCCCAAAATTTTGGCTAACTGTTGAGGTTGGGTAGAGCGGATATTTTCATCAGTGTTCCCCCTTAAAGGTTGCTTCTCTGATTGTTCTTTGAGGTTAAGGATAGCTTCTATGGCTGACTGATGACCTGAGCTAGGTGTGGATGACTTGTCCACTCTTGGACTGACAGTAGTGGATTTTGGAGAAAGGGAAGGGGTATTTATTTTGGTTTTCTTGGCCTTGGGAGCTTTCTTTTCAGGTTTTCTTTTCTTTGGCAAGGATTTAGAAGGAATGGATAAGGAGGATTATACCTTGGATCTGGTGACTGCCTGTCTGGTAGGGATAGCTGTCAGAGGTTGTTTGCCTTTGTGCAGAGTTTTGGATAAGTTAATGGCTGCCTGAAGCTCTTGAGGGTCTATGTTATCATCACCAGCATTATCTTGACCCATGGTGTCAACCCCATGACTGTCAACAGCACCCCTTTCTTCATTATCCTTATCATGGCTGTCAGACAAGGTTGTTTCACTGTCAGCTACCTGATCATCCTTGTTTTTGCCTTTATTACCATGAGATACCACAGTCTTTTTCAACAACCCTGTCTTCTTCACATTGGATTGTACACCCCTCTTTATTCTCCTACTTGTAGCCAAAGCTATCAAGTCCTTCCAGTGTTCAATCTTCTTTCTTGTTTCTTCTTGCAGTTTTTCTTGAGTTTCAATAAAGCTACTAGTGCTTACATCATCTCCAACTCTCATCACAGCTCCTTTCTTTTGTTTCAATACAAAGGTTCTTTAATTGAAGCACTTTGTCTCTGATGCCTTCACGCCTTCGACCATTTCTTGTGTAGAGGAGGATTGAGCTTAGGAATTAGGACATCAAGAATTCCACTCATGAATCTGAAGTTGTTCATCTTTCCACCTTGCTTCTTGAATTTTCGAGTAGAGGTTGAGGCCGCAAGCCGGAAATTGTGGAGAAGAACAATGCACCGGTTGTGTCTTTGGTCATCGGGCTCCATTTGTTTCCATTCATTTGATCCCATTTGATCAAATGAAGATTGCTTGCCATCAATGGCTTTGTTGACCACATCCATAAGAGTTGATTTGAAAATATCAGCTTTGTCCTTGACCATTGCCTTGTCCTGTACACTCTTGAAGTCATGAACTTTAACCCCAAGGAATTTCTCATACATAGTTTTCAATCTATCTGACCCTCTATCCCATATGTTTTTCACAGCATCTGCTTTGTTTGGGATCCCATAGACTTCACTGACCATTTCTTGAGTGATGGTTATCTCAACATTGTCTATGGTGGCAGTTATTGAATTGTTTTCCTTGTTTCTCCTTCCCACAAGGTAAATCTCTCTGCACAGTTCTTCATAAATTGGAGGTCTTGCTCCCATGAAATCAAGCAAATCATTGACCTCAAGAAGTTCTTTGATGAGTATCCCAACTTCAGAATCATAGAAGCTAGGTTTAATGAAGTAACTGTGAGCATCTGGGTAAATTGCTTTTGATGCTGCCATTGATGGTTAAAGGAATTAGGGTTGAAGAAATATGATGGTGGATTAGAGAGGGAAAGAGATGAATTTCAAACAGAGGGTTAATAGAACAGGAGTTTTGGTGATTACGAAAGGAGAGAGACAAATAATGAGTGGAGAGTGGGTTTTAATGAGCATTGGGGGTTTCAAAGTTTAGTAACTGTTCATATGAACAGTGATTTTTGCCCTTCCCCACGTTGAGGCATTAACTTCCACAGAGCACAAGAAGAACATTCTCTTTTTCAAGAATTTTGCAGGTGAAGAGATGGCTAAGGAAGTGACAATTGTGAGCAATTAACACGATCAAATCACCAAAAAAGTTGCTTTAACCTAGCTGTAGAAAAACTTTGACAGTTAAGTCTAGTTTGAATGATGATGGTATGCCCGAGATAGCTATGGGGAAACTTGCCTATAAAACAATGATAATTTCAGAGGAAACTTATTCAGATTGTTTTATAAACACAAATGGGTAGATTTTCCTCAAAGTTTAATCCCAAAAATATGGCTCAAACAACAAAACAGTTGGTTTTTGGGAAGAATTGTGAGGATGATTTGAGGGGGGATGAAATGGAGATAGAGAGAGAGTTATTCAATGTAGTTGAAAGTTCAGAGGGAGTGAGTGACAGAGGTAAGAACAAGAGAGTGAGAGAAGATCAGGACTATGGTGTCAAGGAGGTTGTTGTCAGAGAGAAAATTGACAGTAGAGAGGGAGAGGGAATAAGGCTTTTTGGAAAGACTATCAAGGTTGATCATGGTGAGTCTAGTAAGGAAAAAAGTAAGGTAGAGAGGGTTTATACATTGGGGGAATTGGTTAAGTAAGATAGGGCTCAGACAGCTATGGAGAGGGGCTTAACTGTCAAGAAGAAGGTTGAGCCTGAGAAGCTGTATACTCCTGTGAGCAGGGATTCACTCTCTCCAGGGGTTGGATTGTTGGAGGGGAGAGGTGATAACATTGCTGGAGTGCATGTATCTCCTTCTTCAACAATATCATATCTATTCAACCAGGTTATTGGTTGTTTTAGCCCTGCCAGAGTTCCAGCTGTGGAGAGAGAAGAGTCAAGAGCTAGCCAACCACTTGTAGGTTCTGGGAATGGATCTTATTCTGGAGATTTTAGCTTTGTGACACCAATGGAGGGTTTGCTTCAACCTTATGATGCAGTTGAAGAATGGTGGCCAAGGAGAGCAAGTCCTTCTCTTCAATATTCAGTCACTTCAATTGATCCCTTCCTGGAGAGGCACCTAGTATGGTTGCAAAGGTATCATCAGACCTTGCAGTCTACACAGGAGGCATGGTGTTATGGAATGAGTGCTGGAGGAGGATCTGGAGAAACAGTGACATTCCCTAAGAATGTCCGATGTGCCTAAGGTGAAGATTTGAAGAGGAGAGCTGGTTACGGAGATTGTTTGGTTTTAAGGAAGTTTTTGGTGAGTGAATGCAGATGAAAGAGAGAGGGATTTCATGGTTTGTTTTATGTTTTTGTTTTTTTTTTATGACTTTTGCATAGATAGCTATCAGTGGATGGCTATCAGAGATGTTTTTGAGGGGATAGCTGTCAGGCTTCATTGTGACAGCATTGCTCTGAATGTAATCCTCCTTTTTATTTATGAAGAACAACTCTTTATTTTGGCATATTTATCATTCCAAGCATAGCTCTTAACAGCTCAAATCTCTTTTCATCCATTGCTTTAGTAAGAATATCAGAGACATTATCCTAAGTACAAAATTTTGTAAGGTTGATATTCCCTTTTTCAACATGGTCTCTGATGAAGTGATGTCTGACCTCAATATGCTTTGTTTTTGAGTGTTGGACAGGGTTTTCTGTCATGGCAATAGCACTTGAGTTGTCACAGAAGATGGGAATATTGGATAATTCAATTCCAAAGTCTTGAAGTTGACTTTTAAGATAGAGAATTTGAGAACAACATAAGCCTGCAGCAATATACTCAGCCTCAGCTGTTGAGGTGGCTACTGAGGTTTGCTTTTTGCTTGACCATGAAATAATTCTTGATCCAATAAACTGGCATCCACCACTTGTGGATTTTCTATCTAGATTGCATCCAGTGTAGTCAGAGTCAGTGAATCCAATTAGAGAGAATGGGGATTCAGTGGGATACCACAAGCCAAAATCAGGGGTTCCTTTGAGATATCTCAAAATTCTCTTGACAGCAGAGAGATGAGATTCCTTGGGATTTGCTTGAAATCTAGCACGAGAGAAAGACACTAAACATAATGTCGAGGTCTTGAAGTCTGTTACATAAAGGAGAGATCCAATGTAACTTCCGTAAAGTGTTGGATTTACACTTTGACCATCCGGATCGGCATGGAGTTTGGTTGTGGTTGACAAGGGGTTTTGGCGGGGAAGCGGTTGCATGTCAAACTTCTTGATCATATCCCTTGTGTATTTAGCTTGGTTAATGAAGATTCCTTCCTTCATTTGCTTGACTTGAAGACCCAAGAAGAAAGTAAGCTCACCAATCATACTCATTTCAAACTGGTCTTTCATAATATCTCCAAATTCAGTGCACAAGTCCTCATTTGATGAACCAAAAATGATGTCATCAACATAGACTTGGATGAGCAACTGATCATCTCCATATTTGTTGATAAACAAGGTGTTATCAATATGGCCCTTGGTAAATCCTTTGCCAAGGAGATATCTAGATAGGGTATCATACCAAGCTCTTGGTGCTTGTTTAAGCCCATACAATGCTTTGTCCAATTTGTATACATGATCAGGAAACTTTGGGTGCTCAAAACCAGGGGGTTGAGATACAAAAACCTTTTCATTTAAGACTCCATTCAGAAATGCACTCTTGACATCCATTTGGAATACTTTCATCTTCTTGAATGAAGCATAGGCAAGGAATAGCCTTATAGCTTCAAGTCTTGCAACAGTGCAAAAAGTCTCATCATAGTCAATACCTTCTTCTTGTCTGTATCCTTGAGCAACCAGTCTAGCTTTGTTTCTTACTACAACACCTTCTTCATTCATCTTATTTCTAAAAACCCATCTTGTTCCAATGACAGTTTGGTTTCTTGGTTTAGGAACAAGTTGCCACACTTTGTTCCTTTCAAACTGCTCTAATTCTTCCTCCATGGCTTCTATCCAGTCAGCATCTTGGAGTGCTTCATTTATTTTCTTTGGTTCCACTTGGGATATGAATGCACTCATGAGAAAAGGAATGTTGTCTGGAACTGGGGTTTTATCAATTTGAAGGCTGATGTAAAGGTATTTATTAGGTGGAATGATGTGAGTAATGGTGGATTCATCATTGGTTTTGGGAGGAGAAAGAGGATTATTGAATGGAGATGGAAGGTGGCTAGTAGATGGATTACATGAAGAATTTGGATGGCTGTCAGCTAAGGAAGAAATTTGGGAGATGTCAGTCAAGGGATGACCATTTATTTGAATATTCTCTTCCTCATCAATTGGATTGGAAATGGGAGTGATTGCTGTTGACTTGGTTGGCTGGATTGGTTGATGATGGGAGTGGGATTGGTCATGGCTGTCTGGCACAGGATGGCTGTCAGATGAATTTCTTGGAACCATGTATGGAAGATTTGATGAATCTTGTTCATGATGGAGAACAGTTGAATCATGAATGGGAGATGCTTCAGGGAGATTATCTAGGTTTCCCAAACCTTCATCAAAATCACACAATTCAGTTACACTTTGATCATTATTTTCATCAAAGTCAACATGAATTGATTCTTCCACAACAAGTCTTCTTTTGTTGTAAACCCTATAAGCTTTGCTTGTGTTAGAGTATCCAAGAAAGATTCCTTCATCACATTTGGAGTCAAATTTGTCCAAATTGTTCTTACCATTGTTGTGAATGAAGCATCTACTTCCAAAACTGTGAAAGTAGGAAATGGTAGGGACTTTGTCATTCCATAATTCATATGGAGTCTTCTTATGGAATTTGTTGATTAGTGTTTTATTTTGAACATACACAAAGAAGAGTGACAGCCTTCACCCCAAAAATACTTTGGGAGATTGTGTTACGACAAAGATTGTTCTTGCTGCCTCACAAATTGTTCTGTTATTCCTTTCAGCAACACCATTTTGTTGGGGTGTTCTTGGGGCTGAAAAATTGTGATCAATACCTTTTGAATCACAATATTCTTCTACTCCTGTGTTCTCAAATTCCTTTCCATGATCAGATCTGATCTTGACAATGGATGTCCCTTTTTGATTTTGAATTTTATTGAACAGCTTTGTCAGACAGCTAAGGGTGTCACTTTTGGATTCATAAAGAATGATCCAAGTGAATCTGGTGTAGTCATCAACCACAACTAGGGAGTATCTCTTTCCTCCTAAAGATCTAGTCCTTATGGGTCCAAAGAGATCCATATGAAGTAGTTCAATAGGTCTTGAGGTGTCCAATCTGGTCTTGGGCTTGAATGAAGATCTCTTTTGCTTCCCACATTGGCATGCTTTGCAAAGTTTGTCCTTCTTGAATGGGATCTTTGGAAGACCTCTGACTAGATTTGAATTTGCAAGCTTGGAGATGGATTTATGGTTAAGGTGAGCCAATCTTTTGTGCCAAAGCCATGACATATCGATTGACTAAATGACAAAGACAAATGAGCATTTAAGGATTCCACAATCTCTAAGTTTAAGCAATAGAGATTTCCTTTTCTTGATCCAGTAATGACTTTATTGCTTTTATCTTTAACAAGACATTTATCCTTAGTGCAAACAACATGATATCCCTTATCACAGATTTGATCTGATGCTAATCAAATTGTGTTTGAGACCCTCTACATAAGACACATTTGTAAAAATGATATCTTTTGTAATAAGATTTCCTGATCCTTTGACCTTAGCTTGGGAATTGTCACCAAAGGTTACATTTGGACCATTTTTAGGGGTATATTGTTGCAACCAGTCTTTATTGAAGGTCATATTTCTACTACAACCAATATCTAAATACCAGAGTCCTTTCCTAGGTACCTGCAAAATAGAAAGTAAATTTTATGGTACCCCTTTTTATTCTTTTGGGTCCAAAGGATTAGTTTTTCTTTGGAACCCTAGCTTAATTCATTGATCCCTTTTTGAAGAACTGGTTTAGGGTATGGTAATATGACATGATTTGCATCATGTAAGGTGTAAGGACAGTGGATTGGGATGGATTGAAGAAGTGATTTGTGTTGTTATATTGGGGTTGAAACTGAAAGTTATTTGAATAGGATGATCTGGGAGAGTCATTTTGACTTGCATGACTTCTTCCATTTGAGTATTGCCATTGAGGTTTTTGTTGATTGGTGTATCTATGTTTGTTATAGAATCTTTGCTGCCTTGGGGTTCTTTGCTGTTTGGAAGATTTTGGTTGTCTGTCAGGCCTTGGCTGTCTGTCAGGCCTTTGCTGTCTGTCAAGCCTTGGATGTCTGTTAGGACTTGACTGTCTAGCACATTTTTGCAGCTTGACTTCTTCCTATATATTGGCCCCTTTTTGAACCCAAATATACTTGCTTCCTTGAATTTTACTTGGTCCTTCCTTTGACTGACTAGGACCAATCAAGATTTCCTTTGATTTTCCTTTGGTTTGAACATGATAGGTTTGAGCTTGATAGCTGCCAGAGCTTAGATTTTATAGAACCATTTTTTCAATGGCCCTTTCACCAGTGGGAGGAGTGTACACCTTTAGTGTAGGATCATCAGCACCAATCCCTGTTTTGTCACTGGGACGCCTTTGGGTGTAGGTGAAAAGGGATAATGCTTTGCTTGACATGTTCCATGAATCTATTTTCTTTTTAAGAGCCTCATTTTCTTTTTCAAGAATTATGAGTCTTTGATAGTTCTCTTGAGTACTGGATGCCTCAGCTGTCAGATCCATGTTTTGTTTTTCAAGCATGAAGCATTGATCTCTTAGCCCTTGACAGGCTTTCTCAAGCTCAGAATTGGTTTTTGTGAGGGTGTCAATGGTTGAGGTTTGGGAAAGGTTCTCATTGACCAGTGAAGCAAAGCTAGTTTTTTGTTTTTTGGTTTGAATTAAAAGAGTGCAAACTAATTGTTTGAAACCATCAATATTTAAAGAGTTAAAATCATGTACCTCTTTCAGTTCATCTGCAGCAGCAAGTGCTTCCATTTCTTCCTCATGGTCTGATTCTTCCTCATCTTTAGCTATAAGGCATAGCATGGCTTCTTCTCCTTCATTGTCAGAATCATCACTTGACACATACTCTTCATCACTGAATTTTGATGAGTCAGCTATCATAACTTGCTCCTTGTTTTTGTCATTTTTATTTTTGGAGCAATTGAAGCAGTTGCACTTGGAACCGTGAATGATCTCTTTTGAGTAGGTCATCTTCTTAGCCGTCTCGATTGTCCCTAGGTTTCCTTGGTTCAGACAATCGGATGAGTAATGTCCTTGCTTTCCACAATTGAAGCAATCAATTGTCTTCTTGTAGTCTGTCTTGTTGAGAATTAGATGTGGAAGGGTTGTATTTTTTGTCAAAAGATTTCTTTTGAAATTTCATGGCATTTCGACGGCCATGGATATGAGACTTAGAATGTCTTCTTGAGAGATCTGTTTCTTTGGCGGTGCTTTGGAGCCGATGTTTATCTTTTGAAGGGCATTGTTGACAATGGTCTCAATGTCTTGGTGAGTGATTGGTTTGTGGACGCTTTCTTGAGCTTGATTAAGGCTAAAGTTTGTGAAATGGTAGGAACTGGTTGAATTTTATCATACCTTCCAGTTCATAAGCTTCAAGCTTTCCAAAATACTGTTCAACTATCATTGTGCTCCATTCGCATCCTTCTCTAATAGGTAATGCTACCTTTTCATATTCTTGTGGGAGATTAGACTCTCTCTTGAGGCAGAGATCTTGTTGTTCAAAGGTCTTTCCATGGTCATCAATAGATCTAACAAGGTTTTCAAACCTTGGTTGAGCAAAGACTCACTTTTTCTCCAGATAGAACTTGAAGTTGTCTAATTGCCTAAGCAAGTTATACAAATTTTGTGTCCTGACACTGGTGTGCTTAGTGAACTTTTTTTGAATGAGAGCCCATGCTGATCTGGCATTTGGTTCCTTAGCAATTTCTTGTGCTAGTGAGTCATTTACACTCTTTTGAAGAATGTTTTTGACCTTTAAGTTTGCACCGATCAATTGTTTTTCGATTCGAGACCATGTTTCGGGGATTTGGTCTTACTAGGTCCTCCATCAATACGATTTGAGTTGGGTAGGACACTTCATTCTCTAGAACATACCAGTTCCATATACTGTTTGCATCAAGGTATGTTTTTATTTTTGAAGCATAGATCTCAAAAGATCCACAGTCATCAATGTGTGGGATGTCTTTCTCATTATTTCTCCTTGGTTGAGGCATGGTGAGTTTGAAGAGGATCCTTCACAAGTTGTTAGACTTTTGAATGTGAAGACAATGTTCTGATACCAATTGAAAGGCCCTTGTTTGATATGCAGATGATCAGACAGCTATGGTTTGACTTAGCTGTCAGATATTAGATGAATTGTGCAGCGGAATAAGTGAAGATTGAAATAATGATAGGACAAAGAACACAGTAAAATAATGCAAGTGTGTGAATGTGTTTGCAGAAATGTAATAACACAAGGAATTTAAAGCGGTTCAGAGTTCACTCCTCCTACATCTACCCCCACTGTCAATCTTGACAAGTGAGATCAATTTTATTATAATCTTAATCAACAAGAATTACAAATGATTGATAAGGCAAGTTCCTTGAACTTCCTCTTCCTAATTAGTACAGTCAACTAGGAATACACTTAAAGTACAGTCTTAAGTGCCTTTACAACTTGAAGTACAGTCTCAAGATTTTACAAAAACAACTAATACACTCAAGAAACAGTCTTGAGTGTTTACAAATTATTTTTACACCTAAAGTACAGTCGTAGGTTTTGGAATTTGTGAATTAACACACTAGGGGTGTTTGTTGTTGAAACAGGGGTTTCAGGCTGAAGGTTTTTGGTTTTGAAAAGTGTTTGAGGGGTAGGGATTGGTGTGTAGGGATTTGTGTGTAGGGATGTAAGGGAGAGGTTTATGTACTGTGAAAAAGAGTATTTTTCAAGGGTATTTTGTGTAGAGGATGAACTCCTCTATTTATAGCCTTCAATGTAGCTGTTGGAATATGACTGTTGCAGCTTCATTAATGAGTCTTGACTGGTCTTTGCCCCACTTGTCCACTTGCAGGTCTTCATGAGCTGGCTTGAGCTGAGAGCTTCCAGAAGGTCTTTAATGGTCTACAAAGGTGAACTTGATAGCTGTGAGGATACAGGATCCATCTTGGTTGAGATTTTGGCATCAAAGAATGAGACAGAGAAATGGTCAGTTGCGAGGGACTTGAAGCCATAGCTGTCAGATCATACCAAGGCTTAGCTATCAGAGATGATCTCTAATAAGGATTGAGATGCACTTGATTATCTTGATATCTTAGAGGGGGAATATGATTCATGTTATTGATTGATTGTAACCAAGGTATTAGGTAGAATTATAACTGTCAGACTCATAGCTGTCAGATAAACTGAAAGATGAATATGATAGATTTCCTCTTTTGATATAAACCCTGTTCTATATATATATTCCTTTATCAAAACCAACTAACTGAGACATTGATTAAAGTTAGGTCCTAACATATATATATATAATAAACTTTATAAATCAACATTAGTTGCACAATATACATGGTGCGTACGTGAGCATTGTTTGTTTACGAAGGAGGCCATCTTATTGTCGTTTGTTCACATGCTTATGATTATTTCCCTTTTCACCTTAATCTTACTACATTTGTCTAGTTTGTAGAGATAAAATTATTAATATTATTTCAAGATTTCATGAAAAATAATTACCCTTATAAAATTCTATCAGTTTTCTCAAACGAATTCTTATAAAATTCTTAAAATTATCATTTGACTCATGAAAATTTTCTCAGAATGTCTCTTAAATAAAAAATATATATTCATTGGTACATGTGAACTTTTTGTTATAATCTAATAAAATTCTTGTCTAGGCCCAAATTGATACAATTGTTGATGATTTAAGTAAAATCATTGGTCATTTAGTATAATCGGGGTTATGTTTTGAAGATGGGTAAGCTCGGGAATACTATATTGTGAATTTGGGGGGTGCGGAGTGCACATTCACATAAGTTTTACGGGCTTACGAGTATTAATAATCAAGTATTTTGGTTCCTTTCGATTTATGGTTTTTGCAACAAATAACCCTGGCTGTGGTCTCTCTGTAGTGTGTCCTATTTTGAAATTTGAAAATTGGTTGGACAGTTATTTTGGTAACTGTTGGAATTCCAAGGGATACAACCATTTGAAAGGCAGTTTGATTGTCTGCAAGGGACACATATATAATATATAATAGTTCCATCATCTTCATTTTGAAGATATAAAAAATTAATACTCCAAAAGTAATCTCCTATTTTAGTGCAATAACAGGAGGGCAATTGTAGTCTTATCCCACAAGGATATTCGAGTAACCCAGGGCATTTGATAGGGTCGAATAATTCTTGCAGGAAAGTGTTTCAGTGCATGATTCTACAATATATCCAAGTTATTCGACATTCAATAATCCAATAAATTCCAACAATATGCAAGAATTATTTTTACTGTTTTACAATGTCGAGTGTGAAAGAAATGACTACAAAGTTTGGGAAACTGGAGAAGTTTGAAGGGGTTGATTTTCGTCGGTGGCAGAAGAAGAATCACTTCCAGTTGAAAATTTTGAAGGTGGTATATGTGTTGAGCAATCCTATGCCAGAGGCACCGGATGATGGGACTGTGAAAGATTTGCGGAAGAGGAGTAAATGGGAGAATGATGACTACATCTGTAGAGGCCACATTCTTAACGGTATGTCTGATTTTCTATTTGATAATTACCAAAATGTTGAGTGTGCCAAGGAACTATGGAATTCCCTAGAGTCTAAGTATATGGATGAAGATGCCTCTAGTAAGAAATTCTTAGTTGGAAACATTATGAATTATAAGATGGTAGATTCTAGACCGGTAATGGAACAATACAATGAACTGCTTTGCATTTTGGGTCAATTTGCTCAACATAAGATGGAAATGGATGAGTCTATTTCAGTGTCTAGCATTATCGATAAATTGCCCCCATCCTGGAAAGACTGCAAACATATGCTTAAGCATAAGAAGGAAGAGTTGACTCTGGTTCAACTCAGTAGCTATTTGTGCATAGAAGAATCTCTAAGGGCGTAGGAGGGCGGCAAGTCCAAGGGTAAAGAGGCTATGGATTCGACTTCCATCAATATGGTGGAAGCGGCGGAGGGTTCTTTCAAGAACAAAGGCAAGGGCCAAAAAATGGTGGACGCCTTTAAGAATAAAGGCAAGGGCCAGAAACGACCCTTAGGCAACACCAGCAATGATACTAAGGGTACATGTTGGATTTGCGGTAAAATTGGGCATTTCAAGGCTGATTGCCGAGTGAAAAGGAGAAAGAAAGCAACATACAACAACATTTCTGGGCAGGGGTCTAAGAACTAAGGTCCACCTAAACATCAAGGTCAGAATTTAACTTGTGGTATTAACTTCGATGTAAACCTTGGGGGTAGTAAAGTAAGATTATTTTTAAATGTTTTTTTAATGATGTTCTAATAAGCATGCTAAGGGATCAAATAAATTCGATATCTTACCCACTATGGGATTTGGAGATTTGGTTCTACTACTTGAACGACTCCTTATGGACTTGGATTTGCAATGTATAATTGAATAAAAAGAAGCTTACATATCATTCTCTAATGAATTATTAATGTGTTTTAATCTTATTGATCCGTAACATTTTTCTTTTTCCACTTGGTTTCTGCACTTAGTTCAGTTTTGTGGCCCGACGATAATATTGGTCACTTTCAAGATCTATATATGTGTTTCTATTTCGACTGTCATGTGAGTCTTCCCACTCAATATCCCAGAAAGGGCCATCTTATGAGTCTCAATTATATACATAATGTACCTCTGAAACTAGATCATCTTGTGTCTCTACATATTCTATGCCGAGAACAGTTTTACATATAAATTTGATTGATCAAGTTAGGGCTGGAAAAATAAATATAAATTTAAAGTATCTAAGGCGATTGCATTGCCATCTCTTTTTTTATACCTAAGGCGATTACATTTGCCGTCTCCTTTTCAAAACATGCCGCCTCCTTTTCAAAACCTAAGGCGATTGCATTTGCCGTCTCCTTCTTTAAAACCTAAGGCGATTGCATTTGCGGTCACCTTTTCTGAGCTAATGCGATTGCAAATGTAATTAAAATAATTAAATAAATAAAATTAATATAAAATCTTATGCGATGGAAAAAACAATCGCGAAAAATAATTGACAAAGGCGACGGCTTTCTTCAGTCACCTTCCCGTCGCATTAACTTTCCACGACGGCTTTAAGGGTTTACGCGACGGCTTTTGGCCGTCGCTAAAGGTCAGTTTTCTTGTAGTGTCCTTGAGAGTTATATAGTTCCAACACGGATCCTTCCGTTTAGTAGATGATGTGCTAGACATTGTGAATATCCTGAAACAACAACAATATTAGGTTAGGCAACTATTATCAAGCCAATAATTAATCATTTGTTTTAAAAAATAGTGTTAAACAGAGGAATAACAAAAAATAGTGTTAACACAGTAAAAAATAGTGAATAACAAAAAAAGTGTTAAAAAATAGTGTTAAAAAAATCTCAATTGAATTAAAAGCAACGTCGCACAAGCGTTGATCGCCGAGGAATAGAAAGAAAAACACTGCGACAGAATAAAGGAAGAAGACAAGGAATAGAAAGTAAAAAACCTCACCTTTTCCTTCACCGTCGATGGCCGACGATCACCGGAGTTATTGCGAGTTGCGACCTTTCTTTCTTCTTTCTTATTTCTTCTTCTCGAGTCGACCGAATGAAATTAGGGCCAAGGAACATTCGCACAAGCGTATTACTAACGAATTACAAAAAAAAAAAAAACAAAACGACGCAGTTGAATCAAAAGCAACGCAGTTCACGCCTTTTCCAAAAGGCGACGCCTGCCTCGCCTCTTGCCTCTTCCAAAAAGGCGATGCCTCATCCAAAAAGGCTATCATCCGCCTGCCTTGGCATCGAGAGGCGATAACCATGAAAGGCGACAAAAAAGGCGAGGCGGGCGAGGCGAACGACGCCTTTAACAAGTATGACGCCAACCAATGGGCATCAATTGGCAATACGACAGTTTTGTGACCTCGAAAAAGCGGGTAATCATAGGGAAAAAGGGGAATTTCAAGCCTATGGTGAAAGGATATTCATAAAAACTTACCCAATCGACAAAGAAGCAATCGACACTACACGATTCGCCGGGCACAAGGAACTCTGCGTTCGGGGGAAACGCATTATTCCTCTTCAGGGCATCAACGTGGGACGCACTATAGTTGCACCGTTCATCGTCTTTCTTCCTAATGAACCCTAAATATTTAAAACCTTTGGGAGGGGAGGCCTCGACGTCAATAACAATTTTTCCTTTACCCATAAGTGGCAACTAGAAAGTAAACGAAGAAACGAGAATGAAAAAACTCACCGGAAAGAAGACGGGGATTTAGCGCCGGTGAAGAGAGGACTATTTTGAAGTAATTTGGTTTTCCCTTTCAAAAAATCAAATTAATATGAGAAGACTGCTACAGTCACCTACAAAGCCCATAATAACCCTAATTCCTCGAACATTGTGCAAGCCAACCACCTCATCAACTCCCTTTCAAGACCGAGGCGACACATGGCAAAACATTAAGACTTTCCGTATTTCAGCATGGAAAAGCCTTAATATTTTGTGGGCAATTGTTTCACCCTAAAATTTCCACTCAACATGTTCTGCATCTTGGACATCCATCTTGAGGTAACGTCTTGACTTACATCTTGGACTAACGCCTTGAAACTGTTTGTTGTATTTTCCTATTTTTCAAGAACAAAATTATAAATAAAAATAACTCATTTGTACTACTGCACGGACTTGGTCAAACAATAAAACAACGGTTCGATCCATCAACCAAGGGTAACGGCTGATCTTCATCAACAAATGGCGAGAATCTAGGCGAAATATCAGCATGTCATTCAAGTTGTTGATTTTTCAGTTACGATCATGTCTATATATTATTCTTAGAGCGCACATGGATACAGGTTACACATTCTTGCTCACTCTCATAATGCGCTTGTACTCAAAAACTACTATATTCAATAATACTTTTTTGGTTTAGGTAGGCTTTCCAAAAGCCTCCCGAGTTTTTTCCCCTCTAACGATTATTCGAAGGGTTTCCTCGTTACATCCTTGCATTCATCTTGTTTTGTGAATTATATTCCATTTGTGCTCAAACATCCTTGAGAAGATAAATTTATTTGTTAAAATTTGTCCAAAACACCCATGTTGATGCTCTGAAGAGGAACAGCGTGTTTCCTCCCAACGCTGAGTTCCTCGTACCCGGCGAAGCGTGTAGTGTTGATTGTATTTCTGTCGATTGGATAGGATTCTATGAATATCCTTTTACCATAGGCTTAAAATTCCCCTTTTCTCCCCTAATTACCCACTTTTTCAACCCTGCAAAACTGTCTTTTTGTCAATTGATGCCCATCGGTTGGCATACATTACACACCCTAGACATAATTTCGGTTGAACAAGGGCTTGTTGCTGGGTTGGAAGAACTAGCCTTTATTTATGATATAAGGGAATTTGGAAATGGCAGATACAACTTTAGTTTTGGGTCTAGATGCAGCAGATAGAGGGTGGAAACACAAGTATTCTTATGTGAAGAAAGCGAGTTTGGAGGGAGGCAAGGAGATGGTGTCCACTTGGAACCGTCAAGGTAGAGGTTGATTAACATTCTATATACATCTTCCCATCTTGCATTCTTGTTGTCTTGACAATTTGTTTATTACCTCTTTGTGCAGTTACATCGTTGGATGAGTTATTCCCACCGTTAGAAGAAACTGCTGCTAATGTTGATCTGATCTTGAATCTGTTTCCCGAGTCCTTGCAAAAATATAGGCCTTCTCTTGTTGAATTTTTTGGGGAAGACTCTAGAGAGGAGGAGAGAGTTTCTGTCAGCGCCAGTCCAGTCAAGATGTCGTCTGGTAAAGTTTCCTTCATAGTGAATAAGATTTTGGTGTATTACCCACGTGACCCTTCTCACTTTTATGATGCAGTAACCCGTTCAAAAGCAGGTTTTGATGTGAATGACATTATGTCGAGTTTGAGGGCTAAGGTTTATGTGTAGTTGGAAGGAGGTAAACCCCCTCTCCCGAAGGGAGACAGTTTAGGCAAGGCAGGAAAGAAAAGGAAGGTAGATGATATGGTGATTACGGTGGAGGAGGATTTGAAAATGGAGAATGTGAAGACCAACATGGAAAGTGCTTGGAAGAAGGTAAAAAAATCTCCTTTTTTTATTTGCACAAAATCTTCTAGGTCTTTAATTGCTTGACTTGAGAACATGTTTTATAGGTGATGAAGTTTATGGAATTTTTGGTAAAAGAGGTAGAAGTGAAGGAGGATCAAATCAAGATCTGGGCCCAAAAGGCAAGGGTAGAAGGTGGAAGAGCTGATCAAGCAGGTGCAAAAGCTGAGCAAGCAAATGCAAGAGCAGAGCAGGCAGAAAAAGAGTTAGTGAGTCTCACCACCAGGATGTTGAAGGCGGAAGAGGAGCATATTAAAGAGTTGCAAGAAGTGAAGGAGAAATTTATGGCCGATGCTACCAAGGAAGTGATGGAGAGTAGGATAAATATGATCATGGAGTTTGAGATTGGAAAGCACAGTGTATGGAGGATAGAAGATAAAGTGGCCATGTTGAACGCATTCTTGTGTGAAGATGTAGATGTTGGTGAAGTGAATTCTCGGGAGGTAAAGGAGATGGAACAGGCAGGAGCAGCAGGGGAGATGAATAAAGAAGAAGTAGGGATGTTCGTCAACGAGGACGAAGGTAAGGAACTTGGTGATGCACATGCAGTATAAAAAACAATTTACTTTTTATGTCTTTTAAATAATGGTTATGTCGTATTTGGCCATGCCTTGGTTTGGCATGTGAATTTTGGTTTTGTAATTGGGGGTTGTCCCTAAAATATCTTTTCATTTATGGTTTTTGTAAGTGGCTAATAAGAGTCCAGACAGTTGGCTTTTGATGGTGTTGGGTTGGTCCAACACCTTTAGTCTTTTAGTTAATTTATATCGCAATGCTTATCTTGGATGCTTTTATACCTCTGAGTATTTTTTTATATTTGGTATGGAAGACAACACGTACAAGTGTTGTAACCAATACGGATAGATAACATGCAACGATGTTATAACCAAGTTGTAAAGATAACATGCAACGATGTTATAACCTAGTTGTAAAGATAACATGCGATGATGTTATAACCAAGTTGTAAAGATAACATGTGACAATGTTATCACCAAGTTGTAGGTGACATGTAGAAATGTCACCTTTCGGAGTCCTTAGGTAACATGTTGATGTTACAATCCTTAGTTCACATCTTAAATTTTAAAGTAGTAGACGCAATTCCCCTGACAAGGTGAATTGTATTTGCTCCTTTAAATCAAGTGTGAAAAACGTGCCCCCAGGCGGTTATGATCATGGTTCCACAAGCACATGAAAAATACTTTTAATTATGAAGAGTTCATGTACCTTATATTATCAAGAGACGTTTGTCTCTCCAAAGTGTCCGTCAAGTAACTTCCCTAATGTTATTCATCCAATGCTCAAGGGTGTCTATCTTGCAACACAGGAATACATTAGGATTGGGTGTTAGCTTAGCTAACACCCCTCCGATGCTTAAGTCAGTAGAGGTTATGATTTAAATAAAAAGGAAATAAAATTAAAAGAAATTATTTTGAGAGAAAGTTCGTACCAGGGCATTGAAATTGCAATAAATCATGACTTACGTGTAGTAAGGTTTAAGACTTATCCTACGGCACCCCATAGGTCAGGAAATGATGCCACCTTTGAGAGACTTAGAAGGATGATAACTTGCCCCAGATTCAACCAGATGATAAACAAATAGTTCTTGACATCTTCACCTTTATAGTTCTAGGACGTCTTTAATCCTCTTCTAACTGGGTCCCGCTTAATGAGTAGAGCACGCTTTCATATCTATTTTGTAACACTCCTTAGCAGTTTGATGGTCTCCCTTTACCTTGATTACTCGCCAAGGCGTCGACATCTTAACACGTTGATGATAGGTGGATGGAAAGGCTCTCATGTTATGGATCCAAGGTCTGCCCAAGATAACGTTATAAGAAGATGGGCAATCGATCACGCAGACCCTTTCCATAGAATTCATTCCTTTTACGTAGATGGGCAACTTAATTTCTCCAATTGTTTGTTTGGTTTCCCTACTGAACCCCACTAAGACGGAAGAGTTCCTTACTGTTTTGGTCAAATTTCAACAAGCGAATTAGATGAGAAGAAAAGTGACTAAAGTGATATGAATCTAGGTACAATGATTATCAAGTTGAATAGAAATGGACACGAATGGTTTGTTGACTAGGGAAAGCCCTTGAACAACTTGTTCGCTGGCATAAAACCCCGGGAGGATTTGGCTCCTACCTTGACCGAAAGTTTACTAAGAATTCTCTTGAGATTACAATTCTAAGAGCGTATGAAAAAGGGAGCTTAAGCTAGTGAAGAACGTGTGTGTAAATACAGTGTATCTCTCCCTTTTATACCTCAAAATAAAACTAATTAACAAAGAAGGATTATGCGCCTATAAAATCGGGGAAGAGGTTGATCACATAGAGATATATTCGCCATTTATTGTTTGAGGGAAAAGATAAGGTCCATTGTTGAAGAAACGTGGTTGAACTGGTCTTTATTTCCTCCGACATATGTCCTATAAATTAGGAAAAGCGTTACTGCGTCCCAACCTGCAGAGGGCCAAGTTGTAAATAGAACAACTCAAGTTGTTAGTACCAAGTTGTTAGGCGTAAGTTGTAAAACATATTGACTGAAAAATGTAGGGCCCAACAATTGCCCCCAAACTTTTTGAATTTTAAAATGAAGAATAGAAAGAGACAAAAGAATTCAAAAAGTTTGCCAAAATAAGAAAGAAAAGAACGACGGTTTAAAAGGGACGCGATGGGACGGTTTTAAGTAGTTTCCCGAGGCAAAAAGATTTGATCGCTTTTAGAGTTCCAACCACCTTCAACCTTCATAAATAAGTAGTCTCTTTCTCCAACTCTCCCTTTCACCAAATCAAAAACGTTACTTTCGCAGAGGTTTCTAGGAGAAGAACCAAGGAAGACGGTTGGGGCGAAAAATCGAGTAGATATTTACGGTGAGTTTCTTGTCTTCTCTTCAATTTCATCTTTGATTTCTTGTTTTAAGTTGAAAAAATGGGTCGGAAGAAGATAGTCGTGATTGAGAGTGACGAGGGTTTGCCCAAGGGTTTCATAACCCAAAACTTGTTGAAGGAACCTGATAATGAGAAATGTCTGATGCCTAAGGCTAACCTAGAGGTTATTAAGAAGAACCACGCCATGCCTGATGAAACGGTCTACTTCACCCACCCTGATTTGACCTCCGAATGTTATTCTCCCACTTGGGTATGCTTCCCGGAGTATCCCTTTGTTATAGGCTTACGATTCCCTTTTCCCGACTTGATTACGAAGTTCTTCTCCTCTACCAAACTCAACTATGCCCAAATGATGCCTCAAGGGTGGAGGTACTTGCAAACCCTAGTTAAATTAGGAGAGAGGGCTGATTTGGTTGCCGGTTTAGAAGAGTTGGCGTATACTGTGGATTTAAGGAGTTTTGGTCCAGGAAGGTTTGGTTTTAGGGTCAAAAATGGTGAGCCTATTCTGATTTCCAATCATGACATTGCTGATAGAGGGTGGAAAAATAAATTTTTCTTTGCAAGGAGGGACACCTTGGGTCAAGAGGAAGGTGTTTTTTCCAAATGGAGGTTTCAAGGTAGTGAAAATAGTTCTTTTATTTTACGAAATGCTTCTCAATACTAGGATAACTAACTCTAAAAATTTCCTTTGTAGAAGTTTCTAAGTTGTCAGACCTGTTTCCGGAGCAAGAAGGGACATAAGCGAACGTAAACCAGCTTCTTCAGTTGGGTGTATCCGATAGGTCCTTCAAGGCATTCCCTGTCGAGTTTTTCGTTGAGGAGGCTGGAGGCGAAGCAGAGGTTGAAGCAGAGGAAAATCTACCCCCAACTCTACCTGAGATGTCTACAGGTTTAAGTCCTCAAAAATCTTTGTACTTTTTCACGAGTATTTCGATTATCTCAATCCCTTGTTTCCTTGTTGTAGCTACACGATCCAAATCCAACGTAAGTGCCGCTGACTTGATGGCCGCTGCTAAGGCAAAGAAAGTTGCCAAGAAGGACAATAAACCTCCAACTCCAATGTCCATGGCCTCTAGCTCAGATTTGAATGCTTCCAAGAAAAAGGAAGAAGTGAAGAAAAGGAAGTTATCTGAAACCGAGGCTACGGATGGGAATGAGATTGGTGACATGGGGACAGCAAGAAAAAAGTTAAAGGAGGCTATAGCTTGTTTTGTCGACAAGGTAAAATGAGAAAACATGAACCTTGGACATGATTTTTGATGAAATGCTAACATTTCTTTTGCTTAGGTTGCGGATATCATGGTCCCTATCATGGACCAGCTTGATGCTGTGAAAATCAAGGCAATGTGCACAATTACGAAGCCGAGGAATACAAGAAGCA
This sequence comes from Adenophora triphylla var. japonica, assembly GCA_022495995.1. Classification (NCBI taxonomy): domain Eukaryota; kingdom Viridiplantae; phylum Streptophyta; class Magnoliopsida; order Asterales; family Campanulaceae; genus Adenophora; species Adenophora triphylla. The sequence continues at coordinate 159,161 of JAFEMH010005411.1, forward strand.
AAGCTACCAAGAATGCCGAGGAGATTGAGAAGTTGAAGGAAAATCTTGAAGCTGAAAAGAAGGAGTTGGAAGCTGTTAAGGCCGAGAAAATGAAGGAACATGAAGCCCATGAGAAGGAATTGGATGCCGCGAAGAAAGACTTCACGTTTAACGCCACCAAAGTGGTGTTTGAAGCTAGGATTGAACTTATGGAAGAATACAAGAACGGGCTGGCTTTGGAGTGGGATGTGGAAGCAGAGAAAAGGGCTTTAGAAGATTTCGTTGGTGAGCCGGTAGATGCAGAGGAAGTGAATTCTCGCGCTTTGGAGGCTCTAGTTGAAGACACCTGATAGGACCTTGAGCACCCTAGTGGTAGCTCGTAATGGTCAAGGGGAAAATGCAACACCGGCGGCAAGAAAGTCGAAGTTTAAAAAACATTTTAAAACTTTGGGTATTTTGGATGAAAAAACAATTTTTGCTTTATTTGTGTACCTCTGTCGGTACAACAAATGGGGGGAGTGTCCCCAAAAACAAGGTTTTTTAGTTTGTAATGGCTCATAAGAGCCGAGACAATTTATTTGGGGGTACTAGGTTGGTCTAGTACTCCAAGCTTTTTAGGTTTTTAGGGACTTGTTGGCTTACCCAACTTGTCCTTTAGTTGCGAAAAAATCTTTTGAAAAACACTTAATGGTTTTTTAGCAAAGTATCTTATGTCTCTGAGAGACGCTTGTTTGTTCTTTAGATAACATGTAAATGTTATAAACCGTAGGTAACATGAAAATGTTACAACCAATAGTTCACAACTTGAAGAAGTGTGAAAACGTGCGCCCAGGCGAAGGTGTCAAAACCTTAATTCGTAAGAAAAGATGAATATCTTTTAACCATAAGTACCTTTGATCGTAGGTAAATCGTTTGAAGAGATAGAACAAGTATCGCCCATCCTGGCGTGTCAACAAGTTCTATCCCTCTCCAGCTAGAGTTTCAACATGTATCAGCCGTACTGGCGTGTCAACATGTTGAAATTCTTCTTCCTAGGTCCAAACATGTATCAGCCGTACTGGCGTGTCAACATGCTTAGACCTACTCCAGCTTTGGGTCCCAACATGTATCAACCGTACTGGCGTGTCAACATGTTGGGCTTATCTCGTTTGCTCAAGTTACACCTTGCAAAACAAATTCATGTTAGGGTTGGGCGTTAGCATAGCTAACGCCCCTCCGACGCTCAAGTCAGTAATGTTTTAATAAGAGTGAAAAATTGAAATGCGTAATTGAACTTGACATAAATTTAAACCGTACCTGAGGAGTCTAGTTATAAATAACTGGACTTACATGAAATAAAGTTTCAAGTGGATAGCGTTCCAACTTCTAGGGGTTCTGTCTCCACTTGGGGTTGACAACCGCATGCACCTTTGCCGCCTTCAAGCATCGATGAGATATGGGCCTTCCCACTTGGGAGCCAGCTTACCTGCATTCAATTCTCTTGTATTTTGAAATACTTTTCTTAAAACTAAATCACCAACCTGGAACCTTCTAACTCTGACATTCTTGTTGTAAGACCTAGCAATTCGCTGCTGATAAGCTGCCATCCTTATCTTGGCTAAATCCCCGATCTCATCAATTGAATCTAAATCTTGAGTTAGCAAGAGGTTATTTTCATCTTGAGTCAATAAGCCATACCTTGCTATGGGGACTGTCGATTCAACTGGAATTACAGCTTCAGCTCCGTATACTAAAGAATAGGGAGTTCTACCTGTGGCTCCTTTAGAAGTAGTTCTATCTGCCCATAGCACAAGTGGTAATTCTTCAACCCACTTTCCCTTCTTTTGATCTAGACGCTTCTTCAAGTTGTTGATGATCAACTTGTTGCTTGACTCAGCCTGGCCATTGGCTTGAGGGTGGACAGGTGTCGACATGACTAACTTGATGCCCCAAGTACAAAAATCCCCGGTCTTCTTACTTATGAACTCGTGACCCGTTGTCACATACAATCTCCGATGGTACACCAAACCTGCTAATGATATTTTTCTTTAAAAATGAAATTACCTCTTTATCTCTTACTTGTACATAAGCTTCGCCTCGATCCATTTCGAGAAATAATCGGTTAGAGCCAACATGAACACTTTGCCTCCGGGAGCTTTAGGCAACTTGCCTACAATATCCATGCCCCACTGCATGAAAGGCCAAGATGAGACTATAGGATGTAGAGGCTCGGCAGGTTGATGCAAGATGTTCTTTGTGTCTTTGGCGGTGCATCACACTTCTGTACGTAGCTCATGGCATCTCGACGCATGGTTGGCCAATAGTATCCCGTCTTGAGGGCCTTGGATGCTAATGCCTTTCCTCCAGAATGGTTCCCACATATTCCTTCATGGATTTCTTCAAGCACCACTTCAACTTGATCATTATCGACACATCTCAAGTAGTGTCCTGCAAAAGACTTCTTAAACAGCACATTATCTATCAAAACGAAAGTCGAAGTACGAATCTTAAAAGATCTAACATTCTTAACATCGGGTGGAATAGTTCCAAGTTGAAGAAACTCAATTACAGGTTGGGTCCAAGAAGGTTTAACATCTTGTGCCCCAGTAGGTGGCGTAACCACTTGAATTTCCTCAACTTGGTCTATTGCCGGGTACTTAACATAAATAATGGGTATACTAGAATGCAACATTGATTTGCAAGTTGAACCCAAGTTAACCAAGGCGTCTGCTTCTGCGTTCTCTTCTCTAGGGACCTGTTCCAAAGAGAATGATAGAAATTTCGAAGCTAAAGCCTTAACATGTTGGAGGTACAGAGTCATCTTGGAATGCTTCGCCATATAACTGCCATTAAAGTGGTTAGTTGAGAAGAAAAGTGACTAAAGTGATATGAATCTAGGTACAATGATTATCAAGTTGAATAGAAATGGACACGAATGGTTTGTTGACTAGGGAAAGCCCTTGAACAACTTGTTCGCCGGCATAAAACCCCGGGAGGATTTGTCTCCTACCTTGACCGAAAGTTTACTAAGAATTCTCTTGAGATTACAATGTTAAGAGCGTATGAAAAAGGGAGCTTAAGCTAGTGAAGAACGTGTGTGTAAATACAGTGTATCTCTCCCTTTTATACCTCAAAATAAAACTAATTAACAAAGAAGGATTATGCGCCTATAAAATCGGGGAAGAGGTTGATCACATAGAGATATATTCGCCATTTATTGTTTGAGGGAAAAGATAAGGTCCATTGCTGAAGAAACGTGGTTGAACTGGTCTTTATTTCCTCCGGCATATGTCCTATAAAATAGGAAAAGCGTTACTGCGTCCCAACCTGCAGAGGGCCAAGTTGTAAATAGAACAACTCAAGTTGTTAGTACCAAGTTGTTAGGCGTAAGTTGTAAAACATATTGACTGAAAAATGTAGGGCCCAACACTTACGACCTCTGATAGGGGGATCATCATTTCTTCAAGGGAGCTCTTCATGATGAGATTGACTTAACTACCGTTGTCGATTAAGATGCGCTTCACTTTGCAATTAGCAATTTGTAAGGTGACTACTAGACCATCATGATGTGGGTCCAAGACTCTACTTTATCATCATCATCGAAAATAATTTGCTTTCCTGGCGAATGATCCGGATGTCTAGTTGGCAGTTCCATCTTGTCCTCCTTGGAATCCTTAGCATGATGCTTTGCCACAGAATACGTGGTGCCACAAATGTGTGAACCACCTGTGATAAAATTGATCACCTTAGTTGCAGGAGGAGGTGAAGATGGAGGCGTGGCTCTGACTTCCTTGTTTCAGTTCGCCCTTTTCTTTTCCCAAGCAAATCCTTGAGGAGACTTTTTTGAAAGTAAGTAGCTGATTTCCTTCCTCATGGAGATACAATTGTCGGTGGTATGGCCAAAATCTTCATGGTATGCACACCATTTTGATTTGTCCTTCCAAGATGATGATCTATCAGCTGCTTTTGGCCACCTCGCTTTGCCACCAAGATTGTCCATTGCATGTAGGAGTCTTAACGTCAACATAAAAACAATATTCACTAATCTTAGGATAAGGTGTATCATCTTTATCATCATCTTCTTCCACAACATTAATTTTTGAAGGGTTGGTTTTAGAATAGGTTTTTCCCCTATTAGATCGATGATGGGATGAGTCCGCCTTTCTGTCGGGATTTTAATATGTTGACGTCTTCTTTGACGCTTTACCATGAATCATCTCATCTTCTTCCAGCCGGATGAAACGAACGGACCTAGTCCTGACTTCTTCTAATCTTCTAGATGGGAACATGACAAGATCTTGGTAGAATGGTGATTCTCTCTTCAGGCCCATCGTGAAAGCTTCTGTTGCAGTCGACACGTCAATATGAGGAATGCTTACGGCCTCCTTGTTGAACCTGGACATGTAGTCTCTAAAGGTTTTGTCAGGTTGTTGTACAATCCTGTAAAGGTCACTGGTTAATTTTTCAAAAACACGATTGCAAGAAAATTGGTTAAGGAAAATGTTAATTAATTTAGAGTAAGAGGAGATGGAATTTATAGGCTGATTAGTTAGCCACATCAAGGCGGGACCGGATAAGGTAGACCCAAAGCCTCTGCACAAGCAAACTTCTTTGAGATGCGGGGGAATGCTGATGATATCCATCTTCTCTTGCTTCATGGGAGGTACTTGGAATATTTTAGGGATCTCCACCCCAGCTATGGCAGGAACAAAACGGGAAACATGATGGCTCGTTGAAGGGCAAAGTAACTCCAGGAACTTTCATGAGGATGTCCTTGATCTGTTGCACTTCCCTTGCAAGGGTGGTATCTGCAATAGGGTTAGTAGCAACAAAGGGATTGAAAGG